>VYZQ01041142.1:65001-88849 GCA_013400655.1 Mystacornis crossleyi | reverse complement strand
ATTAATGATGATGGGTTCCTAATAGGCCCCATCAGAATAGTGCTGCTGTCACTGGGAGTTTTCCTAGGACTTCAAGTTCCTGTAAAGCTGGCTTTTGCTGTCTCCACACAGTAGAAGGCATGATTGTCATGTGTTGTGTGTTTGCATTGCATTTCCTGACTGGGTAAGGGAAGAAAACACTGTGCAAACTACCGCAAATACTTCCTCACAAGAGGCAAACACTCTGGGGCTCTCACAATGACTTCAGACTATAACAACCACCAGGAGAAATTAGGCCTTTTTGTATCACATATACTGAGAGACAATAAGAAAAGATTGTAGAATAAAATGTAGCATAGTGAGGCAGTGCTTGACTGCCTTGCAAAAGCCACTTGATCCAGGAAGTGAAGGCCAAGCAATGGCAGAGGTCTCCAGCTGCCGTCAGTCCTGAGGCTCATTAACAACAGTGGTGAATACAGCAATGAGGGGCATGCAAAAGACAACACAGCTGTTCTTTCAATTAAAACCAAGTAATTTTGTAACGTGATTTCTGGGTGGCAGGATGGAGAGGGCAAGACTTTTCAGTACATTCCCATTGAATACTGTGTTTGAACAAGTCTTTCCTCTTCTTGATCCCAATGACATTGCTGTTGGGAAAGTCACCACCCTTCCAATAAGTTATTTGACATTTAAATGATTTTTCTTATGTAACCTCACAGCTCTGTGCCTGCAGAGCACAGCTGATGAGAGACAACAGCACAACAAGCACAAGCAGCTGTCCCCCTGTGCTAAGGCCACCACAGCGCTGCCACTGCCACTGGCTCACTGGGCCATGCGTGTTTTGCATAAGATCTAAAATTACATCCTTCCTGGGGTGTAGCTTTACTGCAAAAATGCAACTGAAGCTAAACAAACATCAGCTGTCTAAGAGTCCTATTCTATGCTCCTCCCTGCCCTCCTTGCTCACTCTCAGAGCCCTTTGCTTCCTCATTCCCAGCTCTCAGCGGGAGAGTGCTGCCAGCAGAATGGAACTGTGTCTCCCTGCCTGGGACTCACTTTTATGCTGGGTATAGCCTGAGGGACTCTGCCGCTGTGCCCAAGGCAGAAGGACTGACTCTGTAGCTTGAAGAGGGTCAGCTTCCCCAAGGTCCTGGTTAGAAAAGTTAAACTACAAATGTTAGGAGAGAAGCAACCCACAAGTAGCATAAAGTCCCAGCCGGAGTACAATTCTTAACATCTGAAAACCGGGTTTTAGCCCCTCAGTAAAGTCTCTATATGGATCTTGAGCTCTTTCACCACTTTGACTTCAGAAGACCTCTGTCCAACTCACTTTCACCTGCGCAATCTCAAAAATGCCTTGTATGATCAAGAGCTCATCATTATTTTCCAGCTGCATTCATCCACAGCAACATTAATTCTTTCTAACTTCTTTATGTTCATTATTGACTTCTGCAGCCAGAGGAGTCCACTCTGAATTTTGACTGATACTAGCTGCAGTATTCTATAGGGCAGGAGACTAACAACTTTAACCCTACAGCTTTATTTACTATCCTTTTTCCTTTTACATACGTGGAGGGTTTGCCTGTCTGCTTTTGTAGCATCCCAGGATCTGAAGGAGTATAGGAAAAGACTGAAGTTCCAATTTTATATTCCTAAGTGTTATTCCTTAGAAAGCCTAGAGCACTGGCCTTGCTCCTAAATGTAATTTAAGAGTTTAATGTGGCAGGCACATCTCATTTATTCAGCCACACTCATTGTGAGGATGTATGTACTAGATGTAAGTACTGCTTCTTTTGTCTCTGGTTATTTTCTTATTGCTTCATATTCCTCTTTCTTCCCTTATGAAGGACTCTTGAAACACTTCATCTATTTTATCACTTCCACTTCTGCTCTGCCTTTTCAGCCTGTGCAGGCTGTCTAATTTGCATTAAAGAATTTATACTGGGTTTAGAGATGAAAAACAACTTCTGAGAACTGGTTTTGTTGATTGTGTTTATGTTAAAGTGTCCCAAAGGAAAGGAGGAATCATTATATATTTGGAAAGGCAGTTCATGAACTCGAGGAGAATATTGCTTTTTCACTGGACCATGACCTGCATTGTCTGCATTATTTCTGCTGCAATAGCCAGAAATCTAGATTTTAGCAGTGTGATACAGTCAGTACTATCATAGGAAGCCTGTCCAGCTGCCACTGAGGATCAGTTGTCCTTTCCCCTTAGTGTCAGTTCCTCAGTGCTGTGTATAACATCTGCGTTTTGGAGCTAAAAAAGTCAAACGGCCTGTGAACCATTTCATCCTGAGATGGAAATGCAATTCAGACAAGAAAGTATGTAACTTGTGAGCCAGCTGAAAAAAAGCCCCATTCTGAAAGTCTGTGAAAGCTTACATTTCCCTTAAGGACTGAGCATGCAAAGGCAGCAGACGGGGGTTAATACTTCCCTCTCTAAGTGGGTGTAGCACCAGGGACAGTGGATGTGTGTGAGCACCAACCGCTGCTGCCAGCCAAAGGAGGTACTTTGCATCCAGGGCAGGAACACGCCCAGGAGGCAGCAAAAGAAAGGGAGGACTCAGAGGAGACTAATTCAAGCTAAACTCTCAACAGAGCTCTAGATACCCCACGGGCATTAGACCTCAGTCTTGCTTATAGCTCCAGGCTTATCTGCTTCTTATAAGAGGACATCCTCAAAATGCAGTATATTGGGGAAGTTGGACGAAGTTTCTCGGTATATTTGCAAGGCTGTTTAGATTATGATCTTTCATAAATTTTGAAATTCTTTCTTCATCTTACCGCACTTGATCCTCTGAGAAAGGAGAGCAGGTTTCGACATACTGGCAGCAGAATCAGCATGCAATTGAAATTCAGGCAGGCTGCAGGGGCCCTTGCAAGAGCCAGAGCACGCTGTAATTAGAGAGATGCTGTTATTAAATTCGTTACCTAAGACATTTTCCAGGGCATGGATAGGCACAGATTTCATATATGAATTGTATCACAACTATGTAAAGAGTGTGGGATCTAGAGTTCACATTAACACTGTGAATGTTCAGTGGAACCATGCTCTGGTCAAGTCAGAAACACACGTGCAGGCAGAACCCATCCTGCAGACAGACAGACACCCTCTGTTTTCAGTTTTGAAGCAATATGGTTATATTAAAAGCTCCCTGTCATGTCTGGCAACCAACAGTCAAACACAGGTGCAAATCTAAGCCATCAGTAGAGTTTTGTGTCCCAAGGCCATAAAGAAAGTGTGTGGTTTCGGTTTGGAGGGGGTTATGGTAGATGACAGCTTATAGGGGAAGTGGTTTAAGCTCTCCTTTGGTAAAGGAGTCTAAGGACATTTGCCACCTCAGCTTTTAGGAATCTGTTTCCTTAATGTTGGTCTTTACACCCTGAATTATTTAAGATTTTTGAATTGTTTGAAATTAAGGAATAATGACCATATTAATCTAAACGCCATGAAGGGAAGGAAAAATAATATTTGCTCTCCTTACATGGATTGAGACCCTTTTAGGTTTCAGACCACAGCTGTTTGGGGTCACACTGTGCTCTGCTTAGCCAAGCACGAGTCTCCATGACTTCAAAGGCAACAGCACCATGATTGCAAAGGACAGAATTTGATCCACAGACCAGAAGCCGTATGCAGAATGGGATTTCACGCTTTGTAGAATTAAACCACGGCTTTGTAAACCTTTGGCAAAATGCTGTGCCCTGTAATCTGAAGCTTAGGCTGATTTTTATGTCTGTGATCAGGGTTTTAAAATATTTTTCCTTGTCAGTTGGTCATGACCCACGGCAGCTTTGGAAGCAAGTCTGTAGTAGGACACATAATGCTGCATTAACCAGTTGGATTATACGGAATAGCCCAGCATCCAGGATCACTTCACTACTTGACTACCACTCACATGCGTGATGAATATATGAATGATGATTCCTTCTTAGAGCCAATATGTTTATATACTATTCATGCTTTGAAAAATAATTGTAAGGGGAAATGATTGCACAACAGTTCAATGACAATACTTTATTCATCTTTTGCTTAATAAAGTAGCCACAATTAATGCTTAATTTAATTATCAGGAGCATAATAGTTAACTGAAAACATCTTTAGAATGGGATCTCTCTATTTTGTGCACCGGCTTTATGTTCAGAAGCACCGGACATCTGCCTGCATTCAGTTTACATGTGACTTCTAACTCCTACATGAGCCTGCTGCTCCAGCCACTAGATCCAGTTTCGATCAACTAAAATTATTCAAAACTGCTGTGTGCTCTGTCTATGCCAAAATAATAATGTACTTACGCCAAGGAGCACTCTGGTGTAGAAGAACTTTGGTGGGACATCATACACAAGATAGTACCACCAAAAGAGGAAGACATTTAAGCCCAGCCACACAAGCTGAAAGAGAATTAAACAGGAAGCTGACAGTTTGTTGTTAGAAATAATCCATCTGAATTTACAGAGTTCAGATAACAGTCAGTTAGTTCCCTGTGCCCCTGTTTGCACAGAGAGCCGTACTGCAGGATATAAAGTTTTCAGCAGGGGTGATAGAAATCTTTCTGGTGTAAATGGGCTCTGATGTGTGAACACAGGGTACAGGAGTAGCAATGGACCAAAATATAGCAATGTGCGGCTGAAATGTTTTCGTAGGTCAAGGAGTTTAGACATGGTTGTATCAGAATTGTCATATTACAAGTGTTTAATTCTGTGAGTCCAGTTAAATCTCCAAATACCATTGAAGGTTAGGGACTCTTCCAAAGAGCAGTTCCACAGGCACAGTAACCTGTGTGAGAGGAAGATTTGGAAGCTATGGCAAAGGACAAGAAGCTTGAGATCTAAATTTAGATGGACTAAGTTACACCTACGGCTGAATTCAAGAAGAGGATCTGCAATCAGCCAGCAGGGAATATTCAACACAGGCCCTTTGGTAGCATGTAGACTACCCAAAACCAGGCTTCTTCATAGCTGTACTGCAGAACTTTCTCACACTTAACATATCCGGTGGTACAGTGTTTTTTAGGGGAAGACAAGTCATTAACTCTTAGGCAGCTAAAAGTCCATCTGGCCAAAAAGATCATCGTGAATCTGGATGTTTGCCCTCCTGGAGCTGGTAGGCTGATTTCACATCCCACGTTGAAACAAATCCGTATCACTGCATGCTCAGTCTAAGTTTACTGAGTGGTGCATGAAAACAGAGTGAAAGTCTGAGAACTGGGAGAAACCCCAGAAAATGTGACATTTCAGCCCCTCACCCCTCCTAACCCATACATTTTCCTAGTTCTTTGGCTCAAATAACACTGTAAAAAAACTTGGGATTATTTCAGATCTTTTAAATGTAAGTAAATACTGGGAAATGAAGGGATTTCCATCAGGGAAAGGCACTATTCAGGAAATCCCCAAGTCCTCATTAAAACACCAAGCTCATCTCAGGATTAAGTGCTTAGGATATTTATTAAAAGTGACAGTGGCACACTCAGGCAGCATGTTTCTGTTTTGTTGAGGTATATCAGTAGAAATTGTGTCTTTTCTTTTTCTGTCAAGCACTGGACAACCCTTGCCTGCTCAGTGTGCAGTAAAAACGTCGAGGCCAAAGGAGAACACTTGGGTAAGGTTTCCAGTGATCTCTCCTTTTAGCTGGTTTCTTTATCAGTATCTCAGTTAGTTTCCTTCCCTATTACCTGACCTTGTTATAGCCTTGAGGTTCAAAAACCAAATTCCTTATCTGAGCAAAATAAAGGCCTCTTACTTAATTGTTTTAATATTTCAGTTCTGGTGGGGGAAAAAAATAACAAAGAAAAAGCCAGAATTCACCTCTTGGCAGTTTCAACTTCCTCAAGTCACTGAAGGTGACAGCAAACACAGTCACTCCCTTTCAAAGCTCTGCAGTGCCACAGCTATGGGGTTATGTTCCTAAATTACAAGGTAATATGCAGGTACTGAGTGTTCATAGCAGCAGAAATACTTACTGGAATAAAGATGCTCACATTTCAGTCACCACAAATATGCAAATGCTATGCCTTCTTTTTCCTCCTCTCAATATTTACATCTACTAACAACACGCAGCCATGATACCTGAACTGCTCCTACATTTTGGTGTTGTATATGTTTTTAATACAGATATGTATATGTATATAATATATGTATATAGGTATATATACGTATGTATATACCTATAACCCTTGTATCATACTGTGAAGTGAAAAAAAGAAAGCACTAGAACAGAAACTTAATTTTCTCCAAGGAGGACTGTCCTGCTTACTCTTTAGCACTTGTAAATGCAACTGCAATTTTCCATACTCTTAAATCTTGCTCAGAATAATTTAACCTACTTTCATAGCCCCACTATGCAAGCTGTAAACAAATTCAATTCAAATACTAGTCCTCTTAATGAAGGATTCATGAATCTCTGCTCTAAAATCTTGAATCTGACATCAATAAATATGTCATCAATATCTGACATCAAGATACTGTGCTTTAATTTACTCCCGCTTTTGTTCATAAAAGTACAAGAAAGTACTAAAAGGTACTTTTGAGGAAAGTACTTACTTAGGAAAGTACTCCTTTCCTCTAAACTGCTTTCTCTGTTGAAGTGCACATAGTTGAATTTTAAAGTTATTTATTTTGCTTAACTAAAATATTTTTAACAAAACAAAGTTTATAAATGATAATTTCTCAGTTAACAATGAAGCCTACAGCAGCTGAAATACCAGAGAGCCCCTTAAACATTATTCCCTTGAAGCATTTCCCTGCACTTGCTGCCCCAGTTCCAGCATAATCAGGTGCATCCCTCAGTGGCACAGTGCTTAGCACAGCTTTCTGTAGAGCTTTTTACTAAACACAAATCACAATAAAAATTGTACTTACAACGACGAAGATGGACAGTCCTTCATTCTCCACCCAGTTCCCCATGGCTGCCTGAGATGTGTGTGCACAACAGCCCCGCTCTCTCTGGGACAGCCTCTACGTCTTCTCTCATGAGGAAGTGAGAGCAAAAGGTTGCAGCACCCTGTTTCCTTTATCATTCATTTAGGAAATAAGTTAACCATTTAATCATGACCCCAGTTCTCTTTCAAATATGTTTCTACCATCTTTACATATAGTGTTTCATAACTCAAATACATATAAGCTGTTGAAATAGATTTTTTTTTTTTTGTGATACAAAGGATGGAATAAATTATACAACCGGTCAGGTTTTCTGCTAAAAAATGTATTGCACTGTATATAACTTTTAATGCTGAAGTGTAACATAGAAAGCACAGAAGAGTTACCTCTGCCCAGACCTGTCTTTTTTAATCACCTCAGGACTGAGATGCAGTTCATGCTGATCTGTGTTGATTAACAATCACTAGTATTATTTCTCTTCCAGTAATTCACTGTCCATGGAAACTTCAAAGAGTAATCTAACATTCCTCTTTGTCTGGTACACTCAAACCTTGCTAATTCCTCTCCGCTCTGGCCAAAAGTGAGGACACGTGTCACTGGACAGCCTATTTTTTCATGGTTTTTACTCTCACAGAATCCCCTTTGACTGCCATTCCAAATAGATCACAGAATTACAGAACGATAGAATGTTTTGGGTTGGAAAGGACTTTAAAAATCATCTACTTCCAACCCCCTTCCACGGGCAGAAGGCCACGCACTAGCTCAGGTGGCTCAGGGTCCCATCCAACCTGACCTTGGATGCTTTCAGGGATGGGGTAAGATTTCCAGGAATACTGGATGTCATCAGAAGGTCTCCTCCACATATTTTTGTTTATGGAGGTAGCCTCTGGAAGTTAAATAGTTGGAATGGCTGGGGAAGGAAAGGAGGGGGGCAGTTCTGACCCGTGGATGTCCATTCTTGCAGTGAAGACCAGCCCACTCTCCCTGCTGAGGACTGGCAATGTTCTCACTGCCGTTTTCTTCCCCCTAGCTCAGGGCAAGCACCCTGTGCCTCCTCTGGGGTGAGGCAGTGCAGGCACCCAGGATGCTCTGAGCCGCAGCAGCTCTGCCTTGCCTGGAAGCCCCTCAGGCACCATAGCCCCTGAAACACGAATTTATTGGATCAGGAGGTTTCTGGCAGGCCACACACCCAGCAGGGGCTGATCTTGGATCAACAATTGCAAAGTCTGATGTCTTTTTATGAGCCTGAACACAGACCATGAAACAGAGTATATTTCAGCCTAGAAATTATCAAATGCATTAGCTGATCTCACTGCCTGAACTCAAAAGAAAGGGCAGAGGTGCTTCCACAGCTGGTGAATTTTGGTGCTCCCTGATGCTTGTGGGTTTTCTGTTAACTCCGAAAGTGACATGACAAAGCACAGCAAACTTTGCCTGTTGCTGCAAGTGAGAAATTTGAGTAGAAATGACACCAAAACCACCCACGCATCACCCTGATTTAATTCTGATGGTTTCACCTTCTAAATGAATGAAACATCTTTGCTGTTACAAAAACCTGAATGTTTTATACTTTGTACTAATTTGGAAAATGCATCCTGTACCAGAAAAAACAGTGTTGGCAGCTGCGTATTAATTATGTAGGAGTGTAAAACTGAAGTATGGAAAAAACTAAATGCTATCTCACTCTGTTTATAAAATGTATTTCAAGCTACTTGATTACACACAGCATTTTTCATCTTTCTTTGTGCTGAAAAGTTCAGTGAACACTGATCCTTCTGCAGCATGACAGTATTGCAAAAGTATTCATGTCTCAGGGTTCTTCCTTTCCTCGCAGTAATTTTACCCCATTGCTTAGGAATTAATTTAGTTCCTCTCCCGCTCTGTGCAACAATGGTCTGTGTATTGCTGCACAAATTTAATGCCAGGTGCTTGCAATAGGCCTAGGGATTTCACACGTCCCTAAAAGGGACAACAAAAAATTCTGCAAGTAAAAACCCCAAAACAGAGAGTGATGTGAAGAACAGAGTGAGATCCAGCTTGTCCTTCCCTTGTAGAAGGAGGAAAGCCAAGTAGAGACCTTGATTAACCTCTTTTTATTTTGTAGCCTGAAGTCTTTATTTTGAATGCTGTACAATCACTGTTTACCAACCTTCTCTTGATTCTACACCAAAGAGAAAGAAGCAAACAAGGGACTTGTCAATCTGTCTTCCCTCAAAGGACTCTTCACACGCAGCCTGAGGCTGTCCCTGGGTGCACTTGCCTTCACTCCAGGGAACGACATAGTCTGAAACCTCTGCTCTTTCTGTTCTGTTTACAAAACAAATGATTCCCTGCTGAGATGAGGGCAGAAAAGGGGATAGATATGAACCAGAGAAAAACATATCAATGAGACTCCAATGAGGACTGGCCAATCCTTTTAGGTCTTTGGTTTACACCATAACTCTCAATGTAGTTCCCTGTTCCAGTACTTCCTCACTCTGTCTTTTGCAGTCATCATGAGAGACCCACGTGCAGTATTAAAAAAATCTGTGTCTCATCCAGGTGCTGTTTGCCACACCAGTGTTGGCTTGAAGTCAAGCAGCACCACCACAAAATGGGCCCGAATGGCTGCACACTGCTGTATTATTAGAAGGAAAAGACACCACCAGCAACACGCCCTAAGTGCAGACAGAAATTTCATTTCATTAAGCAGACATTTCATTAAGCAGACAGCAGTTTCCAGGAAGAGCTGGAGTAAAGCTGGGACATCATAACCTCTCGTACTTAAAGACATGCAAAAATAACCTGGCTTTGCACGGGACTGAGGGAGAGGGAGCCCTGATGGCAGCCCTTGGGCACGGTACCAGCTTTATGGTCTGCTAATGCGGCTCTGGAACACAACCATCATCTCTTTGCGAGGCGTCTCTTCCCAGGGCTCTGCAGATCCACTTCGTTTACACGTGCTGGTGATAGCCCAGGGTAACTCTTCTCTGCCAGGAAAGAAGGACTCCACCAGCGATTTCCAAACATTTCGAAAGCTGTGAGAAGAAGGAGGCCAGTCTCCCCTGTGCCCTTATTGCCCGGACCGGAGGTTCAGCAGCCCCGCGGTGCCACCCGCCGGCAGCGCCGGCCCCGCGCGGCTCGGGGGGAAGGAGCTGGAGCCCTGCTCAGCCCGTCCCGGCCCCTCCCTCCGTAGGCACCTGCCCTCGCGCCTCCTTTCCTGTTGCACCCCTGTTCAAAACCACTTTGCTGCTTTTCCCTCTCTCTTTCAGCGCTGGGCTGTCAAATCCCACTTCTAATTAGCAGCTCACCCTCACAGTCTGGGAAAAAACCTCCGGAGATCATTAGACCATTTCCGTTCTTCCGAATAGGGTCTGCTGAAGCTGCATTGCTGCTGACACACCTCTGCATCCCCACTTCCACAACCAGAAATAAAGGAGGTGCCTCCCAGCCTGCTGGAGCTGTGCTGTGGTAGCTCATGATCCTGGTGTCATTATAATTGCACATTTTACAGAAGTATTCCAGCATCCCCCTTCACAGCCAGGGACAGCCCCCAGGTGTGAACACCTCAGTGCCCAAACCCTGCAACGCAGGGTAACATTGCAGGTCTTTACAGTGCTGCAGTTTGTCCTGTAAAATGCAAAGGAGTGCTGTGATAATTCTTTTGCTGGTTTTTTTTTCCTCCCAATCCTCAGTGTGGAGGTGTGGGGGTGACCCTGCTCAGTTAGCAGATGACTGTCCACAGCCAGACACCTGACGGACACAGCCTTGGTTTTATGTTCATTTTCAGTAATATCACTATAGAAAACACTGAGGAATGATGTCATGTTTAATGGATGTGTCTAAGCAAGATAACATGATACAAAAAATTATGGCACCAAGGAAGAGACTTTTGCTTTAAAATTATCCTTCAGCTAGATTACTAAAAGACGGTTCATCCCTGTGCCAAGATTCAGCATGAAGCCTATATGCTGCTAAATCATACCTAAATTGCCTCTTATTATAGAATTACACTGCTCCAGCAACACAATTGCTGGATTTATGTTTCCTTTCACTCATTTGTCTTGATAAAGATTTTTACTTCTGGATTTTCCCTGATAACTTGGTCACTTGCCTGAGAATATCTCACAAACCCCTATCTGGCTTAAGTTACACGCATGAGAACTTTGGAAGCATCCATCCACCTCTTTGGGAAACTCAGGGAAGACACAAGTGTCACATAACTTGGGCTTTGAACTTGGATGAATTTCTTCTGGGTTAAATTCCCACTGGATTAGTAGTTATTGAAGCCCCCTATTACAAGACAGTTTACAGCAGTTTATCCATACACACAACCCCCTCCCTCCTGCCACCCATTTTTAGCACTTCCAGAGAAATCACTATGAAAAACAAAATTTCAATGAGTGGGTTAGATTAGGGACTAAAATTTACACAGTATTATTATTTATTCATTTGCTTTCTAGTATTCATGACTTCTTAATTTCAGTTTTGATCGTTTAATCATGTTCTGCTATTTTCAGTGCTCAGGCTTTCACGGGAGCAGCAATAGCTGGAGATACCTCATTTCTTTCTCAGCCGGATTTAGAGATCCTTCTCTCACACAGTTTTCTGCCAAAACTCAAGGAGTTGTTTCCACCTTGATCAAAATCAGAGCTGTTGACTGCTAATTACAGTGACCTATGACACTTTCTTTTGCACTAAGGCACACAATGTCATCTCACTGAGACTTTTGCTACCTGGCATGGACAGTCTGCCAAATCATACTCCAATCCTTTGTCAGTATTTTTCCCCCCAAACAAATACACTCCTACACATGCTAAAATTGCATTCGCTTTCTATTACACTAGAATTTCTTTTGAATGAGTGATACACTTAAGACCATAAAACAGTTTGTTGTTTTTAATTTTAGACCTCCCACTAGTAAAACTTCCCTTTCTCTAGTGATTTTTTTTTTTCTTTTCTTGCTTGAACAGACAGCTGCTCACTTGCTGTTGTGCCCTGGGAAGAGCAGTGATGTATGGGTTATTAAGATAGCAGCTTAAACACAAAAGCCCTTGACTGCTAAAGGACACTATAGGGCAAGTGACTGATAGCTGATGGTTAATAGATTCCTGCTTGGTGCTCTTGGGGGCTTCCACTGCATTTGGTACCAATGGTAAATTATGGTGAAGAGTCAGCTGTCACTGGCATTGGAGTTGTCTGATGAGTTAATGCTACAGCACTTACTGAATTTCCCTGAATTTGCCTTGCCATCAGTCCTCATGGCCCAACATCAACATCTTTACTGAGGCCTGTATTTCATGGCAAGGCAGAAGTAATTTTTCACTTACTACATTCCTTGCCTGTTCCCACCTGATAGCCTGTGTCCCCTTTTCCCCTTTCTTCTGAATCTGTGGAAGCTTGGTTCATTTCTGATCCACACAGCCAAATCACCATGAACAAGGCTTAGCACGTGCAGTGTTCCAGGTTTCTCCAACCTATTATCTTTTATCTTTCTGTAAGGGGCAGGTTTTTTCAGCACATCGTATCTTGTCAGCTGATGAAGAAAACAAGATCAAAGCAGGAACTATCCAGCTACCATGTGGTTTGAAAAACTACCTGATATATCGCATGGTCCATTGTTTTGTCTTCCCATGCGTAAGGAAGGTGGAATTGTGTAAGCAAACTGCACATAAGATGTCACTGGTAACATTTATGTTCTGACCACTAGCATGGAAATTGCTTATTTGTGCTCAAATGCAGAATCAGCACTAATGTGTGTACTACAATACATATCCTACATAAAATATACATATAATTACATATTTCTATATTTATACGTATTACATATATGAAAGTACATATAATATGCATATAATTAAGACTTCTGGTATTAAAGTAGTCAAACAATAAGGATAGATAATGATTTTTTTTATATGATGCTATGTCCTAGATCAGGATGACCTTTACAGTTTCTGCCTCACTGTACTTAGATTCCTTTGTGGGGTTTGCACTGTGCCTCTCTAAGAGCATCAGTGGAGAAATCCAGTCTTACCCTCAACACAACATGGTTGTGAATTGCCACACACATTTTCATAGGCTTGCACTGACTTTTTTTTTTCATAAAATATTTCTCTTTCTCCTGTTCGCTCCTTTTTTTTCTTGTTGCTTAAAAAAATAAGAAGAAGGGCAAGGAAGACCACAATAAACATAATGAAAAAAGAAGTTTAAGAAACACCTAATTACTGTGCTTTGGTAGGGCTCTCTTACTTTCCTTGTAGCTCCAAAGTTGAAGCTACTTTTTTTAGAAAATTCCCTTTACCCTCTAATTTTCTTTTTAAATGACACCTGGATGCTTTTGAGTTACTGCACTGCCCACCATTATTAAAATATTCTAATTGGCAATGAAGAATTGATGCATTCCATGAGTTCAGCCCTTTTCATTGCCAGGCATCTTTGGCTCCAAAAGTGCAGCCCTACTGAAAAGTCCAGCTGAGCATTTCACTGTGCCTTGTTTCTCTATTTCTATTTAAAATGACCCCCACGAAGCAGCAGAGGGGGAGGAGGAGAGGCCAGGACACACATTCTGAAGAATGTAACTGGTGTTATGAGGGCCAGCAGCTGCAGAACTGAAGCAATCACAAGCACCTCTCTTCTGTTTGCTGCCGAGTCCAGCACACAACTTACCCATTTACAGGAACTGCAAATCCGTGCATAAACACAACAAAATGCAATGCTGGCACCTCGTCTGTAAGGTGCTGTCCTATTGTTTTTGACATTTACTTCCTACTCTAGAAGGCAGATGTGAATTAATCTTCACCTTGACTACCTCTGGCATTGCTCTCCATCTAAATTTGTTCACGATCATTTTCCAGAAAGTGTCTGTGGCTAATTAAAGCTCTGTACTGACAGGGCACATTAATCAGATGAAACAAGTAGCTGATGAGAGACATTTCAGAAGTTAAAAGATGTAACATTTATCTCCTGTCATTTTGTTTGCTCTGTCAAAATAAGGACTTATGCAATTATGAATGTGAAGGCACAAGCCCTATTTAAGACAGGGTGTTTCTAGTTCATTAAATCAATCAGGTCTCACGTTCAGGGCCAAAAAGTTACAACTGTGATGTTACCCCAGAAGGATCTCAGTAAGCAACATCCAACAAATTAGCATCCATCCTCTGCTTAGGTGTGTTTCCCCGTGAATGCTAGTCTGTGATTAGAAGCCTTTACACACAGATGCATTCACATCTGAACTTCACACCTGAAAGGCAAAATTTTCATACCTGAATAGATGTTCGTAATTTCTGTAGAACTTTATTTCAGTGACAAGAGATTTTCCTTGTAACTGCATGTAATGGAAAAAAAAATGGATAAAACTCTTTTTTTTTTTTCCCCCCCCCCAGGATATGTTCATTCAGGGCAGAGATTCAGTTAGCTTTCATGTTGTCATTTTGAAGCACTTACCCTTCATTCTTAGTCTAATTTTGGGGTGACCCCAGGACCTAACAGTTTTATTACACATTTTTTTTCTCGGTCAGTAGGAAATTACATAATCCTTAATACTTCTTACTTTTCAAGTCTTCTGTCTCTGGTAAATCAAACTTACCATCTCTGCCATATTACTGCATATTCATGTTTCTGTGATGATTCCTGAGTGACTCGAGGCACTCACCACAACTTCATTTTAAAATACAAGATTATAAATACTATGATCTCTGGCTTGCAAACATCTGAGTTCAAAACCCCATTTTCTTTGGCCCTTCAAATAGGCAGAAAGTGATAGAAAATGGTTCATTGTTGTAGGCCAGATATTATCAGCTACTATGGGGAAAAAATAAAGGAACTACTTGTAAAAAAAAAAAAATTAAAATTACAACCATGCTTTTCCATACCCTTGCCACGTAGCTACAAACCCATTTCCCCAACAGAGTGGGGGATAAAAAGGGGAGGGAAGGGAAGGAAAAGCCCCTAAGAGGACCAACTCTTTTTCTTTTAAGAATTACCCATCTTTGTCTGGAGTCCCAACGGGCATCCACCTCAGCATCCACCTCACACAGGCTCAATCACAACCAAACTCTCTGCTAACAGGCGGCAAAGAACCAGCCCCTGCTGAAGAGACCCTCTCCTGACTCAGTTTCCTGATGAGACGTGCTCAGAGAGCCCCGTCTCTCTTCTGCCAGCTCTGGAATGCTCCAGAAAAAATCTGTTTGGACGCTGGGGACTCAAAGGGTGGCTTGCGTTCTTTTGAAATTGTTTTTGTCATTTTTTGTTTATTCAGTTGTTTCTAATGGTGAGCTTTAGAACCCTTGAGAGAAACCTTCTTAATAAAACCAGAAAGGGTAAGATGTGGGGGTTCCCTCGCTGTGGGCCCCCCCCTCCCTTCCCCTGGGAAGATGGGAGCCCGGCGGGACGGGAGCTTGCCCTGGGCACGCAGGTTTCTCTCTGCTGCTCTCTGTTACCCAAGTCCTGTTCCCTATTGGTCCCAGCTGTTTCTCCCGCCCCTGTGATTCTAGCTTTACACTGGAGTTTTCCCATAAGTCTTGTCTTTGCCCCCAGCTTGGCGGCCGGCTGGGGTGGAAAAACAAACCCCTCTGGAAAATCTATGCAAAGATTATTCCTTATTCTTTCCTACTGGCACAATTGCCTCCGGGAAGGTTGCACCAGACTGCAAACAGGTACATGGTAAATCCAGATGAGTGTGAGTATAAATAAGTACATGGTAAATCCAGATGAGTGTGAAACAAGTGTGCAGAAAAGAAGTTAAAATATTCTTTATAAGGTAACGATTTCCCCCCAGTTCCCGATGTAAACCAGTAAATATTCTCATACTGACAATGAATAACTTGTGCTAATCTTGTTCCATACAACTCTGGTCTCTTAAGCTGCCCTCCGCTTACAAAATTTTCTGCTAAACAGTAGTGGAAGCTTGGAGATAAAGAGCTCCTAAATCAATCACAGAGTAATTCTTCTGTCAGGTCTTCTTGAAAACATTTCTGCTGCAGTGTGGTGACAGATGACAGCGTGCTCTGTAACCTTGACTTTGGATTTCTTGAAAGCAGCACACTAAGAACTGATACCAACACAACTTGAGGGATAGTTTCAACGTTTTAATTTATGTTGTTTTACAAGTATAAAAGAAAACCCACGTGTCAGATCTTGCATACTTTTATACACACAAATAACCCTTGCTGAGCCATCCATCCTTTGTGTGACTCAAGACTACTCAGGAATACCATTTTCAGCAGTAGCCCTAAATCCTTCCACGGAACACACAGGCCCCTCTAAAATTCATAGAGGAGAGTAAAACCACAGTGAACTTGCGGCAAGAGATCAATCATTCATACACAGACTGACTTTGTAGCTCATACTGTCCTCTCCATGCAGCCACTGGGTGCACTGATAACACCATCCTCCAGACTGTCATTATCTGGAGAAAAACTGCCTCCCCCAGCTTTACAGCACACTTCAGAAAAATCTGCTGGTCCCCTAAAACCCTGATCTAACACAGTATTGTTGTCTCTATGACTCCCTCCCGCACCCTTCAGCCAGCAGTGGCAGCACAGCTGGATAAACCCCTCAGAGCAGCCACGCTGCTGGCTGGGCTCCGCCCCGGGCACTGCGCAGGCAACAGCCCCTCGTGCTGGTGGAGGTTTGAACTGTATTTGGTTATTCTGCACAACTAAGGCAAAACCATAGGACAGTAATAGAACCCATATAAATATTTTTTTTCCCCTCTCATAACAGTGATTTAAATATTCAGTTCTCTATGCATGCACTTCAGGAGACTGGTATAAAAATAAGAAGTAATATGGCACACACTCTAAATATGCATATACGGTAGTCTGTGAGGTTTAATGGTACTAACTGTGTATTCATTCTGGGCTCTTGGCTCTGTAACTCTCCTACATTTGACTTCACTGTAGCACCAACATTTCACTGTAGCACCAGCCAGCCTGAGGTTTGTGAGGCTTTCACTGTTTCCAAATGGCACAATCACAACTGCACCACCACTCACAGTGTCCAAAGTCTACTTTAATCTCTCTCTTTAGATATGAACTACTTCTACATATGAAGTCACTTTTAAATTTTTCCCCAAAGACTAACATTTCATACCTGGGTACATCTGTAGACAGGCAACCACTGTGATTCCCTGATTATCGATATTGATGAATGTCCAGCTATAAAGACAGATACTCAGTTTTGGCTAAGAACACCAGAAAATTGGAGCCTGTGGGCTGAACTCCACAGGATTGGAAGAAAGGATTACATTCTCCCTTGCTCCTTTAACGCACTACTGAGAAAAAAAAAAAAGCAATAGTCTTTTACATCTAGAAAAGCAGAGAAATACTATACTGTACTTTTACATACAAAGGTACAGAGAAACACAGTCGTGTCTTCAAGGAGTCACTTCACTATTATATTCTCCTCAGAGAAATTAGAACAGAGGTGTTTGGTGCCTTCCCCAGATATGAGGTACATTCCCATGGCAAAATCAGGCCAAAAATCCTGTTACCACCCACCAATAATTTAATGACATTTACATACACATATCATACACAGACACATATTAAGCAAAATGAAAACATAACTCCATAATAAAACTGAAATATGAAGGCATTAATTTACAGTGCAGTAAAGAAAAAAAAAAACAGGTTAGGTCTTTGCAGCACTGCAGGTGACATATTTCATTATAAATGACCCCAGACCTGAGTTTGAAACACTTCTAACACTTCCGACAGAAACACTCTGTTCATAAACAACCATGCTAATGTCATCCCTATTAAGAGCTTCACATCCTGCATGATGACAGAATGGAAGCTAAGGTTTGTACACTGGGAGATGCTTTGGGTCATCAATTATTTGTTTCCATGAGCAGCCATAATGTGTAACACTCAAAAGAAATGTTAGGAAGGTGCTAAACAAACAAAGTGCAAAAAGCTTTCACTTAATTTGTGAAAATACATATGTTTTTTGTATTTTCACTAAATTCTAAGCTATTCATCTGATAAAGCTTTCTCAGCAACTTGCCAAATACAGAAACACTTTTATTTGTACTAATGTATTGCTGAGAACAAAAAGTCAATGACTTCCATTTCCTCTTTCAGACTTCAAGGTTGTGATACTTCTGAGGTAAAGAAGTCAGAGGGTTTTGAATTAATGGTATTAAATTAATCATAACAAATCACAGCTCAAAAAGAAGGAATTGGTGTCTTCTATCCCCCTACAAAAAGTCAGTGAGCTGCCTACTTGGTGCACTACCAAACCCCTGGCAATCAGGGTAGTGCTCATCTCTCTAACTTCAGCCATCTGAAAGGGAGATGGATAGTCAGAACTAACTGTGAAGGCATCTGGTTAACACTGAGTAACAGGTCTCCAGAGAGTGATTTATTGGTTCTTATCACCTACGTTTTCAGATGGGGTGAATCACTCCCTGGAGATGTGCACTGGAGAGCACCTACATGACTGGTACACACTGTCTGCCCAGCCTCTAGATATTTACATAAAGTGAACACCACCCTGACACCAGAACGTCACAAAGTATTAAATAAATGATAATGAACAAAAATGAGCTATTCCAGAACATCACAATTAATGTGTTAAATTTAATTCCGTTACTAACAAGCAGTAAACATGAAGGGTGAAACAGTGCAAAGCCAATAACCGCTCTGTCCATCCTCAGTAACAGCCACATTTCCGTGTCAGTGCTGGCCAATTGCTGTTTCATGGCAACCCAGACTACAGTGCATTGTGCAAGTCCGATTCTTCTACCGCTGAGAGAAGTATTATCTTTTTACACTTATTAGAGTGTAAAATAGTCTGCAATTTGATCAAAGCAGACCACAGCCAGTCCATACATAGTCCAGGTCTAAGCTCTGTTTCCATGCTAGGGTGACATGCCATGGGACATCCTATCTGAAATAAAATTCATTGCCTTCCATCCTCAGACTTCCTGAGTAAGATGCGCATCAGGCCAGTTTCTGAAGGATGTCGCTGATAATGACTTAAAATAAGCATGTGACAATAAACCTATGTGCAAAAAGGCTCTGAAATAGAAATCTACAAACAACGATTGCTCTCCGTACACAAACACACACAGACACAAATAGTCATACACTGTTCTCCACAAAAACAGGCTTGTCAGCCATCATGCAGTGCTACACCTGCAAGAAAGAAATCCTATCCACAAGACACAATGTCTAAGAGACACAATGTTCCCAGCAGGTGATATGCCACCTTCCAAAGGCACCTACTTGCTTCCAGTTGTACTAGGCATTGGAAGAAACACTCTGATGAATACTCCTGTTCAGAGAATCTATCTTGCTACTGCCCCGTGCTTCATCAGTATTTTCAGGAGATTTCACTGCCACCTTGCCTGTCAGTAGAGCGGATTTGTGATGCTGGCAAATGAAGTACAGGAGCTTGAAACAGGACAGCAAAGCTTCGGAAATGCTGGAGGAGAAAAGCTTTTTGCACGGGTGGCAGAACTGGTAGAACACCATCATGAAGAAGATGCCCATGCAGTAACCTATCAGGAGCTGCAGGACCAGCATCGGGGCGCAGACATACAGGTAGAAGTCTGTTCTATAAATGTACCACATCAGCAGAAGGAAGGCGTTCTCCATCAGCCGCACGATGTAGTACACGGTCATGCGGTACCAGTTCTGGGATTTGCTAATCAAGTCAGGGTCACTGAGCTCCACGTGCACTGCCGACCAGCAGAACATGTTAATGCCAGCATACAGGAATGTGAGAAGGCACAAGACAATGGTAGTGCCCACCCTGGTCAATTCCTTCTCTATGTTCTCAGGAAATGGGGACTTGCTACGCCAGAAGAGAACCCACGGGTAGAAGCAGAAACCTAAGAAATTCAGTAGAACGACGAGGAAAACCCAGATCCGAAGGACTGAACCAAAAAGCACCAACACCGTGACCCGCGTGGCGATCTCAAAGCTTCTCCACAGGAATATGCAGAGGTAGGCAGCAGGTTTCACACGGACATCGTAATCGTCGTACTTTATCCTAATAGCCAGGATGTTGCAGCGTAAGGCGCCATAAACAATCGACAGGAGAGAAAGGACCATGAAAATACCTACAAAGACAAAAGAACAATCAGGCCCCTCAGCTTAGCAGCAGACACTGCATCAGAGGAGTGCAGGTGCAGTCATCTTCACTGGGCTCCTGGAGGTTCCCAGCAGGGTGCAATGCCTCAGGAGCCATTCTGAGCCTACACTTGTGTGAAGAAAATTAACTCTACCCCAGTCAAACCCAGCACACTACTCTAGTCCTACCTCCTATTCTGGTCCCCGTTTGATCCTTATCCAAGTAGCTAGTAAGAAAAAGAAGGCACTTAGCACTCATAAGTGTCTCTCCCTCCTCCCCCTGCCAAGGGCTGTTCATATACATTCCGTCCTTGGTAATTTCTCAGTCATAAGAGTATCCAACTTGCTCCCAAACTCCTGTGGTACTCCACAAGGCACAGGGGTGCTACTCCCTTTCCATACAGATGAAAAACTGGAAAACAGAAGCTGAAACTTTGGAGTAACTTGGACATGCAGATAACTCACTGCTTGCGAAGTTCTATGTTGAAGCAAATCACAAAAACGCTACATGATACAGCTCAAAATTGAAAGTCAAAGGAATTTAAACTAACACTTTCCACATTGTCTCTGTGTAGAAAGATGGTTACTCACCTGCCTGCGCTGTTTTCTATATAACAATTTTCTTTATACACCCATCTGTATCATGCATTTAAAAAAACACTCCTATTACAAATGTCTTCAAATTCAGTTCAATTTTCAGTATCTCTCACCTACCCAGAATCCCTGAAAAGAAGGTTTCACATTTAAATTCTGCAGAAAGTGAAGGCAGAGATGAGATGTTACCTGGCACAGCAGGAGGGCATCCCATCTTGCCATATTAAGTAGGTACAAACATAGATGAACAGTGGACACAGAGAGTAAACAAAGTGCTAACTGCCCACAGGTATTTTGGTATTTGCATACACAATTATATAAATATTTATTCACAATTTTTACCAACATGCTGAATATCTGATACTGCATCAGATAAAATAATCAGAGTTGAGAATTCTTAATGATGTACATTACATTTGCAATGCTTAGCAACCAGTGTTTTCTGCAGCCTTCAATTAAATTGTGTGCCAATATTCTGCAAATAAACTGGATTCCCTGTTTTGCTACAGCTATATGGCCAAAATTATCAGGGTTTGGGCTTTTTGCCTAATTAAAATCATTAATTTCTAAGCAATCCTTTGGAAGAAACGAGTGTACTTTAAGATCTCTAACAACTCTCTAAGAGAATTTTCTCTATCACTTCAGCTAATCTCTCTTCCATTCTGATCCACAAACACCTCTGAATTACTTTGGAAAATAATCAAGTCTTTATATCTAATTTTCCAAGGCACTCAGCAAGGTGAAAAGCATTTACCATCTTATATGGTAATTTTGTACATGCCAGTTTGGTGGTGCATATATTCTCTAAAAATGTTTATGTTGAAATTGTTAGTAGGTGGTTTTAAACATCTTTCTTACAGCACTGTATTTGAGCTGAGAATTTTTAAATCTTATGTCTTGGAAAAATATTGGCTGAAAGCAGAAGAGCAGATGAGTTCAGTCAAGAATATTGCTTGATGCCCTATGGCTTTTTACAAAATTTTTCCTGTAGTTTTGAGCTGTGAAAGAACATAACTTCCAGCAGATAATGAAGCAAAAGAATATTCTCAGAGTTAAAGGAACATAAAGACCCACGCACCAGGGACTGAGGGCTGCTGTCCTGGAACACTGCTTGTTTTCCTCTTTCACAAGCTGAAACACTGATCTTATTCCCTGATTTCCCTTTAGGGAATCTATATTAATCTCAAACCTATCTTATAAACTCAAACCTTCAAAAGAGGCATTTCTCCATTGACAGAAAACAGGTCATGCTGAATCTGGTTTAATACACTAGTCCAGTCCTGTTCCTTTCCTAAAAGCTCATTACTGTCCCCAAACTTTCAGTTCAAATATCACTTTTAACTCTGTGAGAAAGATGGTTTGAAGCAACCACAAAGGGAAATGTGGGAGGGTTTCACTGTTGCTTTTACTCATCCTGAGGACACAAAGAAATATAAATTTAAAAGGTAAAGCAACTTCCCCTGGAATAGGTCCAAAACCTCTAATAGTCCTTATAAAGGTGGCATTTCTCTTCTTCCTTCCTCGTCCCAAAAGGCTGTATTTTTCTTACAAATCAGAGGCGGACACTCACAGAGTCATGCAGGGAGGCACTGATTTACTTTGTTGTGTTTTGTTATCACATCTGAAGTCCTTTCAAGACCTGGTCCTTCCCACTTCAGACATTGCTAAGACAGCCAATTCTGCTCTAGATGAGCTACCTCACAAGTACCACTGAAATCTAATATAGATACTATAATTATATGTATACAAAATAGAACTAGGACTCAGATTAGTCTAATATGTGTGGATTTCCAATGTTGTATTACATCTAACATTTTTACACATTTCATGATAAGCAATCATCAAAGCTTTATGGCGCTCATCACTAACCTTGAGACTTGGCTCTGCCTTTGCACCTCTCTAATTGTCTTGATCTTACATTTTTGGCAGACTGTGAAACGACAGTTTTGAAGAATGCCAGACACTGGCAAGACCCCAATAATCCACAAGAAAACATCCAGAGAAATTAATGAACGCCATGAAATACACAAGAAATATGCAGCACAGCTCTGGCTGACAAAGGGCTAGGCAAGGATGCATGCTGTTTTCAGAAGTGTTCAAGCCAGTACTGGAAGCAATAAGGAGTTTCAAACAGATTTGAAAGGGACAAGCCATGTCCCCAGCATGACGGTAAACAGCTCTCAAGTGATACCGACCGCATTACCCCTGAATAAACCTCATTACCCCTGAACAAGCAGAATTTACACAGAATGAAAGGGTATGTAGGAATCCAGAAAAATAACAGACTGATGAGGAGACAAGGCAAAACACACAGAAATCAAAATACAAGACAGTGATAAGTATAACAGATGTAATTGGAAGAGAGACTGAAATTTGAAGGACCGGTGTCAAAGAAAAGGGAAGCTGAAGACATCTGAAATGTGGAATAAGAAGGGGACTGGCTGGATAAAAAAAGTAAAGAATGTTTCAGTATTTCAGCAGCTAAGATACACACAACAAGAATATGGATAGGACTCTTGTTTTGCTGATGAATGAGCTCTAACAGACATTGACACTGTTCCTAACAATTTTTTTCTTTGGATTTCTGTATTTTAGAATTACATCTGCATGGAGATGCTCCTGGGAAGCATGAGATAACTGCTGCATTTGCAAATGGGTTCTCCAAACTCTCTGGTGAGCCAGCTTACCTCTGTTCATTTCACCCAAGGAAGGTCACTTTTCAGTTTGTGATTACAACTTATCTCAGCAGTGATTGAAAAATCCAGAAGCAGTAGAACATTACAAATGATTATTAAATATGCGATTCTCTGATCATCTGGAACACAGGACTTCTCCTTGGCAATCATGACCGGTAAGGTCAAAACTACTAATAAAAGAAATACAAAAAAAGGTGACCTTTCTCAAGTAAATGCCATTTACAGCAAACTGACTGGAGATTTTGCTAATTGCACCGTTCAGCAAAGGATTCAATCGCTTTGTCCTCATCACACATCACAAATGCCATGGTTATTTGAATAACCTACTATAGTTATGAAGAACTCAGGAACTGTAAGGAGCAATGTCTTCCAAGAAACTACTGCTATGATGTTCTGGTTTTGGCTGGGGTAGAGTTAATTTTATTTCTAGGTGCTGAGTTTGGATTCAGTATGTGCATAATGTTGATAACACACTGATGTTTTAGTTGTTTCTCAGCAGTGCTTACTCTAAGTCAAGGACTTTTCAGTTTCCCGTGCTCTGCCAGTGAAGAAGTGTACACAAGAAGCTGTGAAGAGGCACAGCCAGAACAGCTGATCCAAACTATCCAGAGGGATATTCCCTACCACAGAACATCATGCTCAGGG
>VYZQ01041142.1:28884-63231 GCA_013400655.1 Mystacornis crossleyi | reverse complement strand
GCACTATCCCGTGCTCTGCCAGTGAAGAAGTGTACACAAGAAGCTGTGAAGAGGCACAGCCAGAACAGCTGATCCAAACTATCCAGAGGGATATTCCCTACCACAGAACATCATGCTCAGGGTATGAACTGGGGGGAGTTGTCTGGGAGGAGCCAGTGCTGGGGGATGGCTTGTGCATCACTTGTTTTTCTTGGGCTCTATTCTCCCTCTGCCCCTCTCACCCCACTCCATCCCCTTCATTACTACTACTACTACTATTATTGTATTTCACTTTATTTCGACTATTAACCTTTCACCTGAACCTCAGCCTCCCCAGCTGTGAAGCTGGTAAAGATCCCTGGCCTCTCAGGGCCTTCTAGATACAAGAGCTAGTCTGTATTTCAGCGGAAATGCATCTTCCAAGTCCACAAAGGTGCCAAAGTCCTTTCTTACACTGAAAAGCTGTTTGTCCAGCTGGAGATGGTTCTTCATTTAACAGCAAGCCAGCAAATCAAGAGCACATCATGGAGTAAGATGCAATCCCACAGTAAGAGAGATGTGTCCTGGTAAGTCCATGAGGTGCAGCACTCCTTGGTGAAGGCTTAACAGCTTGGATCCAGAGATGAGATGGCCGCAGTTGCATAACAGCTTATTGAGTTCTGCCTTTTGATTTCAAAATCAGTCTGGTACAAGCAAACACAGTTCATGTCCTCAGTCCACATTTAAAACTGCATTCCTGAACGTACACCTTCCCTAAGGCAGCATGAAAAAAAATGCTCTGCAGTGTACCCCAAGGAATTTTCCAGAAAGTTTTGCTCAAAAAAAAATGGAACAGAGATAAGTATTTTCTGCTTCATGAAGACAGCTCAGTCCCTACAGCTGCCTCCTTCTCATGCCATAATGGTCACTTTATCAAATCAGTGTTTTTATAGCGACCCAAGTATGCTACAGAATGTGTCATAGTCTAAAACATGACAATATACATTTGAAAACAACATCACTATCTGTCATGGAGATGAAACCCATCACAAAATGCTTGGTTCTCGTCTAGGGCAGCTACACCTGACTGCCCTCCCACCCAAACACCAAAAAGGTCATAACAACAGCTCTACGTACTTCTGGCAACCGTGACCTCCTGCTGCAGGACACAGATGTAGAGCTGGAGCGTGAGCTGGGGCGCTGAGCCGAGGAACGCCTGGATCACGGAGGCCCTGCTGAACGCAGACCTGTGTGTGCACAGCTTGCCTTCAGCCTGTCCCACTTCCTTCTCAATTTCTTCTGAGTACCCATCCTTGGGCATCTGCCTCTTCTTTGTGATGCTGACATAGGGCTCTTCAACTCTGCCAGCATGGAAGTAAATATAAAAGGCTTCCACACACCTACAAGCAAACAAGTAAATAGAGTAAGAGGGAAAAATGAAGGAATGAAAGATCTCCCCACTTCCTGGTATTTTGAACAAACACATACTAAGTCCTAAGCCATTTGTTCATAGAGCAAAGACTGTAAGTTTTCTCCTCTCGGTAAACTTGGAATATGACAGATTTCACTATTTAAAACATGAGCTACGTGTTACTAGAGGGCAAGAACCTGGCAGTGCCCTTTGGATTGCTTGTAGTGCTCAGACTTGGGAGGAGGTTTAGTTGTTTCGTGGGAGCTGCCCTTGCTCTCTGGTGTCCCAGAGAGCTGCTCATCCACTAGTACTTTTATAGGTTGCCAAACCCAGGGCCCAAGGTGGAAGTGTGTTTCTTCAGATTCTCATGTATTTTTCTTCTTTTTATCCATATATCTGACATGCTAATAGGACATGGCAATAAACCCACTCTCCATACCTTTGCCTTAAAACTTCTGGAGAGAGAAGCTCAGGGTACAAGCAGTTGCACACACTTCAAAACTTTACCAAGGAATGTTTCAAAACACCACTAAAATGCCAGAGCAGTGAAAAGGAGCAGTTTTGAGCCTACAAGCCTTGAAATCAACATTAAAAAAAAACCAAAAAGACACAAGAATAGGAGCTTTAGTTATTAAGTTTCCTTACATTTATTGCATATTCTGTTAAAGAAATATTAAATATAATCTTGCAAGAAGATTCTAAGTAAGAAGATGCAGTGTTTCTAGCTGTTGCAGCTCTTCATACTTTAAACACAGTGGGAGCCAAGCCCTCTTGTTTATGCAGGTCTAACTCATGGCCGACTGACTTGCGAGGAACAAACTGGTGCCAGCACATACACTTCTATTCATAAATTACATACTGTTGTAGTATTTGCTGCCTTTACGCATGCACAGAGATTAATCCATATATTTGGGAATAGGAAATAGGTTGTCTCCAGAAAATGCTGTAGCAACAAGGACAACCTGGCTCCTGGAGTATTAAAGAAGATAACAGACCCAGACAGATATCTGCAAGGAAAGAACAGCTTCTGCAAATTCCTTCCAATGACTGTTCTTTAATTGGCAAAAACCTTTATGAAAACTAAGCACTACTTGGGTATGAAGGTTTCAAGGGCGGGCTTGGGCATCAAGCACAACCCAAAACACACACGGAAATAGTCACCCTTGTCTGGGAAGTAATAACAAGCAAGGAACAACAGAGTACAGGTGAAATCACAAGATGAGGGGGAAGGGAGACAAAAGAAAAAAATTACTTCTGTTTATTTTAATAAACTTTACTTCATTTTTTCCTCTAACTGGACCACTAGCAAGTTTCAACTGCACTAGATGAAGAGCAATTTTGGGATTGTGTAATACTATTCTTGATTCATTAGGCTTCAGCATCATTATCACTAAAGCTATTCAACATTCCTGCTGCTCTGGAGGCTGCATTCACAGAGGTGACTTTCCATCTTGCCCTCATTAATCTTTTCACTCCCTGTCAATCTTGTTCCACATGAAGGAATCCATATAGTCAAAAATAAAGTGTGAAAAATTAATAAAGCACTGTGCCTTTGTGAAGCCAGCATAGATTCTGAAACCAACAAATTGATTTTATTCCAAAAGAAAGATCCCTGAACAATTTTGTCTCTCTTAGTATTCACAGCCATGCATTCATCCTGAGCTGAGGGCAAGCCTGAGTATATTACGGAAAACTGGATCTCAGCATCAGGCTCTGAACTCTTGCTATGTGTGATTAGAAGCAGATATAGTCTAGGGACCCATCTAAAAAATATGCAGTGATCCTATAAAAGAGATCGGATTTATGAGACTACTGAGAATAGCAAACATTATAATCAACCAAACTCTGAGTTTTGGAGCAAGCATTTGATTTTTATTTATTAGTGGGGTATTAAGTAGCAGTATATTGTTTGTGATGGGGTTTTTTTTGTCCACATGGAAAAACAAACATAACATGAAATGGTCTGATGAGCAAACCTTAGAGCCTAATGGGGCTTTTACCAGTACAACAGAGTAATGAAAATGCTATGTGCAAGCACTCAGATTACACTGATAATGATGCCCATTTTGTCCCAGGCCCTGCCAGTACATGCAAGAGTGCTTCTAGAGGTGAAGCCTTCTGGGAAAAATACACACTCAAGATTCTAGCTGGTGCCACTGCCCAAGCAACTGCTTCAAACAGGAGCAGACTGGCAGCTGACACACTAGAAAGAACAAGTACCAATCTAGAAGTTTAAGGAATGGAGTGTGGGAGGGGTACAGGCACTCAAAGGACCATCCAGGTGAGAAGGGTCCAGAACTGTGATGAAGAATCAATTCAGATCATGTACCTGTGCCAGATTGTGGCTTTGTCTATGAAGTACATGCTGAGGGGTTGGGCATCTTGTCTTTAAATGAACTACCTGGCTTGTTCTTTTTTAGCATGAAACACAACCAAGAGACAATGCAAGAAGGGAATTGCTTCATGGCAGCCTTCCCCCACAGTTCCAAGCTCCTGCAGCATGGTGAATTCCACAGAAGCCCTTGTTGCTCGTTGCTGTTCTGCTCCAGAGGAACAGGAGTGAGTGATCCCAACTTCTGCACAATCCATCTCCTGGAATGCAGTGATGTTTAGGGCCCTTTCAAGAGCCCTTACATGGTGTCAAGAGCAGAAGGGAAGCAACTGGCTGTCTCCTTGGCATGTAAGGCACTGATAGCTGCTGAAGGAACTAAAATTGCTCCAGGGGAAAAAAGTCAGATCTACAGTCTACAGTGAAATTTAAGAGGTAAGAAAAGGATGGTGCTACTTTCTCTCCTGCTGCCATATCTTGGCAGAAAGAAGAGCCATACTCTTTCAGGGATCCTCATGGTGCCCACAAAGAGTGAATCAGCCGCAACACATTTTTCTTCTACACAGTAAGTAGGAGGAATAATCCTACCCTTACATGCTTGCTGAGAGTGAGCACCTCATTCCCTCTTTTAATCACAGATGCGTGGGATCTGAACATAGGCAAAATAATGGTGGTGTGAAGAGGGAGAAGGCAATGAAAACAGGGAACTTTCCACAGCCAACCAGCGCTCCAAGAACAAACAGCTGAGACCTATCCACACATGCCCTCTGCAAATGTACAAGCAGATTTCTCTAATACTTAATTTTTACTAATTCTTTCTCTTTACAGAAGTGTGCAAAAGACTTCTCAATTCTGCAGATTTACTTACCTGCATCAGGCAAAGATCTGTTCTTCACTCACTGTTCTATCTTCCCCCTGCACTGACTCTCTGTTTACCTCACCACGGACACCTAACACACCTGCTCAAGAATAAAGGAAGCCTGAAGAGAGTCTAGATATATTCTTCCCATTTGGAAAAGAAGGAGATGCATCAACAGTTGTAAAGTTTGGAGCTAGCAGGATCTCCTACAGTGGGGTCTGCCAATGAAGTCCTTCAAGGAAGGGAGATTTTTAGACCTGTTCTATTTTGAACTATTAAGCAGGTCACTAGGAAAGAGAGATTACCCACGAGAGACAAGGCTTCTGCACAATGTCACTGAAGCAGTATCTGCACCATTAGAGCTTATTAGATTTCAAACTGCAGAGTTAGATGCCCAAAACATGAATGACTGTAAAAAAAATAGGGGTTTTGTTTTGTTTTGTTTTGTTTACTTCCTGCAGCTCACAGAATCAAACTTTGGCCTTAACAGCAGCTCCTCTGGCAGTTTGATGCAAGCTTCCTCCTGTGTCTGCTGTGCTGCTGTCTACACAGTACATAGAGACATGTAATTGTTTCTCCTTATGCCTTGAGAAACAAACCCTGATCCCATTTTTAAAAAAAGTCTATTGTTTATATCCTTGTCATGTTATAATCTGAGGAAAACAGTCATTAGTGTTCTATATAGGGGGCCTGTTATATTTACTTGAGATGTTTTTTGCAGGAGTTCATCCTTCTGCTGACCCAGCCCTCCCCTGATTGCATCTCCTCACATAGAACAGGTCGGGGTCACACTGCACGGACAGAGCACCAGGGAACACAGTTCCAAAGACACCTGCAGTCACTCAAGCTGCCCTCTCCATGAAGCTGGTACCAGAAGAAAGCACTGCCAGGTTCACACCAGTCCGTTTTGATGATGCCACTTCAGTACACTCTTCAGTAAGTCAGGTGGGAGGGAACCCCTGCATCCAGCAGACTCATGGTCTGACACACCACCATCCCCAGCGTGTGACCGCAAGCCCCGACTGGCCAAGTCAGCGTGTTGGAAATCTGCACTTCAGCTCTTGATCTGTTTGTTACTTGAAGAATTGAAAAGGGCAAGCAAGTTAACAGGGCGTCCTCTGGTGCTTTTCATGAAGGGTAAGGAGTAAAGGAGGCTCAGGGGGAACCTTATAACTCTCTACAGCTCCTAAGGAGGTTGTAGTGAGGTGGAGATCAGTCTCTTCTCCCAAGATAACAAGGGACAGGACAAGAAGAAATGGCCTCAGGTTGGTCCAGGGGAGGTTCAGGTGGATATAAGCAAGACTTTTTCACTGAAAGGGCAGTCAGGCATCAGAATAAGCTGCCCAGGGAAGTGGTATAATCACCATTGGTGGTATAATCACCAAGTGGTATAATCGCCTAGAAATGTTCAAAAGGCATGTGGATGTGGCATTCATGGACATGGTTTAGTGGTGAACACAGTGGTGCTGAGTTACCAGCTGAACTCAATGATCATAGAGGTCTTTTCCAACATCAACAATTCCCTGATTCTCTGAGGGGTTATTTACACTCAGAAGAAATCCTTAAGTGTAGAGCAGTACACCAGCAAAACTACATCCAGCTATTACGTGTTGGAATTGTAGCAGCACCTAAAATCTCAAGATGACCTTGGTGCTACAAGTGCCATCCCACTGAAGGGAACAAACAGAACGGCCCTAGCACAGGAGCAGCCTGAGCCAGAAAGCTCATCATGACCTTCCCTAGAGGAAAGACAAATGTAATAAAACTCTCATTGACGCTGGATACCGTTTTAAGGATTTTTTTCTGTTATAATTTACTTAATGTGGTAAAAGAATCTCCTTTTACAAAAAAAAAAAAAAAAAAACCAACAAAACAAAACAACAAAAAACCCCAAAACCAAACCCAAATCTATCCAAATACGTCTTCTAAGCATCCAGACAAATTAGTGCACCCATAAGGAGCGGACTGACCTGAAATGCTGCAGGAATCCCCCATGATGCCTAGAAACCTGCAGTCACTTTGTTCCAGCCAAGTCTCTGCAGAGCCTCTGGCATGCTGCATCCTGAGGATCACAGCCAGGCCACTAAGGGAGATAGGAAATTTACTCTACAAATTGCCTCGAATTTATAGAGAAACTCCTAGGGAGTGGGAGAAGAAATTAAAAAAAGGTACATTAACAGTACACCAAAAGTCCCCTCGAGGAAGAGGGATGCTACCTAATTTTAGTCCTTCCAGTGGCAGCAGCAGGACAGCGAGTGCCTTCAGAACAGGTGGAGTGTGGGTGTTTGGGGAAGGTGGTGGCATGCAAGAAGGTTCTATGAGAGAAAGAACTTTTTCCCGATCACTCAGATGATTCAAAATAGGCTGAATCATTTGGCTTGCACTGCTAAACACCCTTCTTCCCTGCCGAGATATTTCCAAACCATTCCCCAAAATTTAAAGGGTTTTGTTTTTTTTTTCTAAAGGGAAAAAGGAAAGGGAAAAAAATCTAGATTTTAAGATGATGAGGAAAATCTCACACAACATACACGGGCTGTTGGTAAAGCAGTGCACTGATCTCCAAGTATTTGAGTTTGAACAGGGAAATCCTGACTATCCTGTATCATACCAAACCAAACGGAGACAGTTAAAAAGTTGGTGTTAAGTTTCTTTTAAAGCCAGCCAAAGCTGCCAGCCCTCTATTGCAGCATGTGATCACACACAGCCTGAAGGTTCTTAAACGTTTCATTCCCATGCCACAAGCAGACAGAGCCTGGGGAGGCTCTGCTGTCTGTGTCCTATTTGACCTAATTTGACCCAGCCCTCCCTAAACAGCCCTGGGCTGTGCCAGTGAGACACAAGAGTCCCTGCAGGGAGGATGGAGCCAGGCTTCACACAACGGAAGCAGATGACTCAGAGCAGCAGGATTCTCTGGAGCAAAGGTTTGCCTACAAGGATGGAGTAAAATGCCTCCAAGGACAATGGTCTTTTCAGCTTACAAAAGTTAAAGTCACAGTGCAGTGATGACACAACCAAAAAATACTTTGTCTTCTAGGTATCACCTCAGCCTTGTGTGTATGCCAGTCCATACAGGGTAGAAAGCCTCACTGCAAAGCAGGGAAAAGGAAGGTATTTTGTGTGCTGAAAACAAGACAGCATTTACAGTGCAGAGCTATATCTGACAGGAAGCAATGAGTTTCCTCTTCTGACAGATACAGCAATCTTTAGTTGCAGGAAGGCAAGTACAGAAAAATCCCCCAAACCCCAAAACCCTTTACTGTCTGTCTCAGATCTCTTCGCCTTCCCACACTTCTGTGCTGTATCCTACAAACGGACACATTTCCCTAAAATTAAAGAGAGGTTGTTTTCTATTAAACTTTAAATTTTTAGAGTCCTTTCAGCCTTTAGCAGAAAATAAGATTTTCAGGTAGCATGAATGTACTACCCTTTTAAAATTAGTATTTATAATTCCAGTTATCCTGGGTTTAGAGAGAGTTCAACATATGTCACTTTGTCATGCCTAAATCTTGCCACTATGGCACAAGTATGGGACTATGGCACAAATATGCTGCAGCACATCCAGAACATCATCAAACCTTCTGGAACGCTAAGCTTGTAAATCTTTGAGAAAGGAAGAAGTGCAGAGTTGGCAACATACTAGAGGAGAGGAGAGGGCTTCCATATGCTCACTAGTTTTACAGCAGTGATTGCAGCTGGGAGTTCACCAAGAAAGCAGGAACTGTGTTCTGCACAAGATAAAATTTATGTTGTAAACAGAAAACTTGATGTTGAGAAAGAAACAGAAAATCAAGTCATGCTTGGTGGTTGAGGTCAAAATATAAATCTATGTTTCTTTCAGATAACTAAAAAGAAAATCCTTCAGTTTCTTCGTGCTGCTCAAATCCTTTGCTTCTTCACATATTCTAGCTTGACATTACTCTTTCCTTGTCTGACCTCAAGAAATCGATTTAGAATGACAAAAGTTATGTGGTTAATTTTGATAGTTTCTTTCCCTCTGGTTCCTCTCTTATTTTCCAAAAATGTGAAAGCATTTTGTTCTTAGCTTGTAGAAAATCAGAGCTCTTTAAGAACTGTTAAGCCATAACTTAAACATCTTTCAAATATTAACAAAGCAAACAAAAAATCCATGCATGTTTATAGAAGAAATCAGTGTTTTTGAAGTGTAAGATATTTTGTAACATTCAAAATGTTCACCTTTCTTAGTGTGAACAAATCTTTCTTTTTCACACTATGCAGAAATTTCAAGAAGTTGGTGATGCTTCTCCCAGCCTCTACTACAGACACACTGCATTTAATTCCCTCTCTTTTTAAATTAAAGATTTGCATAGAAATTTAAAATTAATGCCCCCAGGAAACATTTTGTCTTGGAGTTGCACACTGCTGTAACGTTTCATCCAAATATTTTGAATTTTTTTTTCCTCTGAGGATATTTTCAGTGAGACATTGAACTGGAGTAGAAAAAAAATCTTCAAAGCAATTTGGGGCAGGAAGCTCACTTTTGGAAAGAAGAGACAGGCTAGAGCACCACTGATGTTCCAAGACGTACGGATGGGATGGGTACTATCGTTGTTCTAAACTCGCAGCCGAATGAAGAATCTCCCGTTCTCTCTTGGAAGTGATCTGAGAGCAAAGCGCTGTAGATGAGGCAGCAGCGAACAGACACAACCATCTGCAAGACGCCACAGGGATGGAAACCCAGCGCAGAGCGGGACGCGGAGGGGGCTCTTCCGGCTCCTCGCGGCCCGGCAGGGCTGAGCCTCCTTTCCCCGGGGGTCAGCCCGCAGCTTTCAGCCCGCGGCATCCCCAAAGGACGCTGTTCCTCCCGCAGCTGCGGCAGGACGCGCTCGCGGCTCCCGGTGGCGCGGAGCGGGAGCGGCTCCGCCCGCACCTCACAAAGGCCGGGGCGCTCCGGGCGCCCCCGCGCTCGGNGGTTGGAAAAGACAACCATACCATGGCAGTGTCACGTCCAGGCTTTCCTTAAACACGTCCAGGGACAGTGACTCCACCATCTCCCTGAGCAGCCCGTTCCAATGTCTAATCATCCTTTCCGTGAAGAAATTCTTCCTAATGTCCAAGCTAAACCTCCCCTGGTGCAGCTTAAGACCATGTCCTCTAGTCCTATCACTGGTTTCCTGGGAGAAGAGGCCACCTGGCTACACCCTCCTGTCAGGGACTTGTAGAGGGTGATAAAATCGAGATTCTGAAAGGAAGAGGCAAGGGCAACGTCCTGTACCAGGAAGAAAATAACTCTGTGCAACAAAAACGGCTGAGAGACAGATGATTAGATAGATAGAAAGATAGATAGATAGATAGATAGATAGATAGATAGATAGATAGATAGATAGATAGATAGATAGATAGATAGATCGATCCCACAACTAAATCAACCAAACAAAAGGCAGAAAAAGAGTTGTGAGTGCTGTGGAGCCTCCCCTGATGCACCCAGCTCAGACCTCCTAAGCAGGGCAGTGCAGCAGTGTCAGAGGTGCCTTTTCAGCACTTTGCCAGGTGGATCTCCTCTTGCTTGCTGGACCTTTTCCCTCAAAGGTTCCACAGACCCCTAAGCCCTGCTGTGACAGCGGCTGTTGACCTGCAGCATCTGCCCACTGTCCCTGAGCCTTTCCCCTTCACCAGCAGGATTCTTTCTCTCTTGTGCCACCAGAGCTCTGGAGTCCTTCTGGAGATGCATACGGTCACCCTGGCAGTATCACTGATGCCTGCATGGATGAGCAGCACAAGGTGACAGCCTCAGGAAAAGACAAGCCTTTGTAGTCTCTCCATGAGATCCTGAACGTGAGCACCCGGCAGGAAACACAACTGAGGTACCAAGCCAGGTTGGCAGATGGTGCCTCTGTCCTGCACAGGAGTCTCCAGTCATCGCTTCTCTTCTCCTCTTGGTGCAGGTCCTTGGCTCACGCTCAGCTGGCTCAGGTGATAGATCTTGTTTTCCCTTGCCTGTTCCCAGGTAATTGCTGATCTGCATGTGGGGGTTAGCTACTGACCTGGGACCTACAGGAGCACAAGAGGAAGGCAAGGTAAGAAGTCTGAGATATTATTAATGGGATAACACTACTGCCTACTTCTGCTTATCTGCTACTGTTCTTTAATGCAAGTTAGGGTGTCACCAGATTTACACAAAAAATGGCAGTAAACACTTGGCCATTTCTTTAACTGCTGCACTGGCAAATCTGGAGTGTCATTGCTCAGCTCAAGTTGAGCTCAGCTCATGATGACAAAGATGGAAACCTTGTTGTGGGCAGGCCTACGTGAATTTAATGCTCGTGTCCTGGACTGGGAATGGAGAGGTCTTTCTGGAAAGGGAAGAGGCCATGAAAACTGAGATTTAAGCAGACTGACAATAAATACCTAGAGTGGGAAATTTTAATCTACAGGCCAAAAGCAATGTCTTGTCTTGTGGGAAACTACCATGAGGTGTTTTACCTATGCACTGTGTGCAGCCTGGATGATTTATCTCATTCTAAAATGATTTATTTTACTTTTGATAACGACTGAAAAGCTTTTGGAGCACTGAGTCATGACTATTCTGGAACGAAGACTTCCCAGCACTATGAAAGGTAAATATAGAAATAAACAATCCAATGCAAAATCATACTGTTCAAGGTTGGACTTTTATTTAAGGCAAAATATAATCACAGCTTTAATATTCATAATATGGATATACACAGTTTGTTCTGCCACTATGAAGCTTAGTATTATCACTGCTTTTAAAAAGCTATAAAATCTAGTTTCTATCATAATCTACAATACAAAACTAATACAATAAACACATTCTGAAAGATCACAGTGTTTAAAATATTAGAAAAGCAGGGGTCCTGCTTTCAAACAATAAGGTGCATCTCTAAAGAATCAAATCAACCTTGGTTCTACAGGCCTGTACCACATCATGGCTGTGAATGGCTGTAACACTGAGAAACCAATCCTAGGGTGTGGCACGTACTCAAGGAATGAACATCACACACTGGAATATACTGAATAATCAAGGGTCACCAACACAAACTAGACATGAAATAATGCCATTTAAGTTCCCTGTACTTTTTATTTGTATTGGTATTCACGTATATTGCAGAGATATTGAGATAAAATGTGTATAAATTGCTATCAAATAGGGCCCTGCATATGCAAACATCTGTGCTTTCCTCATACTGTACAAACAAGCCTTACTAATTCCATGGGACTCATGTGTAAAGGAAAGTTTGTAGGCCTGGGTTCTGGAATGACATAGTTTTACCCCTGTTTCACACACGTGGAAGGAGCTGCCTTCATGCCTGGAATCAAGTGGAGGTTCACCACTAACATCAGCAGGCGGCCTATCAGGCCATTAAAATGAGTGCAGAGGGCCCATTCAGTGGCAAAATCAGACCACTGTTAAAAGAAATCCTTCTTAGGTCATGTGTGGTCATGGTAATGAAGACAGAAGCAGAGTTAAATTTCTGGTCAGAAAGCCTTTCTCTTCTATATGAGGTAAAAATACATGTTTGACTGGAATCTGTTTTCTATTCCCTGTGCGATACAGTTGACTTAAGGACTTCTACATAGTTATACAATGCTGTGGCTGAATATCAGTACACTGTAAAATCTCTTTTATTCAGATATCATTATACCACTGGGCAAAAGGAGTTTTTAATTAATTTTCTGCCATACTAGTTGGTATTGCTGTACTTGACCTAAATGCCTCCATCTTCTCTTTGAGTCATGCAATGAACAAAGTCAAGGGACTCCCTTCTAAGCATTAAAAATAAATATGGCCTTATATATTTTCAAGTAGATTGCTATTCATAAATTAATTTTTTTTTGAGAGCATGATGTAGAATTTCATATATACGGGCTATAGGACCAACTGTGACAGTACAAATGAGTCAGAAGGCTTAATAATTCAAAGGCAGACTGAAAAGTTGGTGCTTGTTGGCTTCTTGAATGTATTTCTTTAAACTGCCTCATCATGGATAGTGCACATCACTTCTGTTCCATTAACAGATAGGAGTAGGCAGTAGGTTCAGCTACAGGCAACTCCTTCACAAGCAAATGTTTTTCAACATTTGATGACTTTGCTATAATGGCAATGAAGTGCTGTTCAAGGCAGCTGAAACAGGCACAGTGCTTGCTGTACCACTACCTGTGCAATGAAACACTGCTCTTCCCTTGGAAAATGCCCATTCACATCTCTAAGTTGCTGTATTGTTTTATGGGCCCTGAGCATTTTTGGCTTATGGCTTTGAAGTATGTTTTCCCCCCATAGTGGGATTTTTGGTCATTTTCTTATTCCTTTTCAATTTAGCTTTCTGCTGCTACTACTTAGTCTAAGACATATTTATATAAACTGAAATGTCTTCTCAGAGCAGTCTGGGCTGTGCTGCCAGCCAGTAATTGCTATCAGTGCAGTTCTTCAGAGCAAGATTACTCTTTTAAAATCTATAGGGCAATTTTAGTCCTGATATACTAATCTTCCTACAGATTAGAATATGCCCTCATGCCAGTGAATATTCAAGGTCTGTAGGAGAAGATTACTGCACCTGAGATTTACTTGGCAGACCTCAGGGATCCAAAGAACAAGGATATATTCTCAAAATGCATGCATACACTAAAATGGGTCACTGTTGGCATAAAACATGCAATATGTTGGCAGATGCTGTAACTGTATATGCAGAAAACTACATGAGTACAAAAATTTGATTGCTTATCAAAGTTTCCATTTGCACATATTGCCCCTCTACATTTCTGAATACAGCAGATATCTACGGTTCGTTTTTTCCCACAGTATTAAAAAAACCAATCAGTTTGGTTTGTCATGTTCTTTCCATGTCCATATATAATCAGTATTAGAACATCAAAGCGGCATAACTTAATTTGACAGAGTAGCAATAAAAGTGATTCCTTGCATTCACTTGTGTATATTTCCCAGAACTACTTAAAAGTGTGTTTTGGAATGTTTAGCCATTTCACTTGGTTTTGATTGTCCTAACAGAACTGAAATACTGGAGAAGTGACCGCGCTCCCTAGAAAGTCTCTGGTTTATTTAATGATGTAAAACACCAGTGACAGTTGTTTTACAGGATAAAGATTTTTCCTTAGCGGGTGGGAAATGGCACAGCCAGTGAGAAGAGACCATCTGGGAGCATGAAATAATGTAATGCAAGTTAGTAGAACACCCTGCTTAAGCAAAATCAATCTTATTTTCAAGAACAAAAGACCTGGGCTGCTTCTTCAGCCTCCTCAAGTTACTCATAGGTTGGGAAACAGAGGCAGGGAAACTGAAGGCAACAGTGATGCAAACAAAGCAGATATTGAAAGCAGTGCCACAAAATAAACATGTTATTATGACGAGAAGATGTCAATAGCAGGCAAAAATAAAGATATATTTGTTAGAATGGTACTGTTCTACTTATAAAACTTATTGCATCTGGTTCTATGAATCCTGAAATTAATAAATCTGGACACTACAGATATAGTTTCCCTCAAAATTATTCCCTGACAGTAATCTATGGATGGCAGGCTAATAGTCATGAAGAGTATATAGCTCCTTAAACTGATTGTAATCTACAGCTTTNGCACATATGCCCCTCTACATTTTCTGAATACAGCAGATATCTACGGTTCGTTTTTTCCCACAGTATTAAAAAAACCAATCAGTTTGGTTTGTCATGTTCTTTCCATGTCCATATATAATCAGTATTAGAACATCAAAGCGGCATAACTTAATTTGACAGAGTAGCAATAAAAGTGATTCCTTGCATTCACTTGTGTATATTTCCCAGAACTACTTAAAAGTGTATTTTGGAATGTTTAGCCATTTCACTTGGTTTTGATTGTCCTAACAGAACTGAAATACTGGAGAAGTGACCGCGCTCCCTAGAAAGTCTCTGGTTTATTTAATGATGTAAAACACCAGTGACAGTTGTTTTACAGGATAAAGATTTTTCCTTAGCGGGTGGGAAATGGCACAGCCAGTGAGAAGAGACCATCTGGGAGCATGAAATAATGTAATGCAAGTTAGTAGAACACCCTGCTTAAGCAAAATCAATCTTATTTTCAAGAACAAAAGACCTGGGCTGCTTCTTCAGCCTCCTCAAGTTACTCATAGGTTGGGAAACAGAGGCAGGGAAACTGAAGGCAACAGTGATGCAAACAAAGCAGATATTGAAAGCAGTGCCACAAAATAAACATGTTATTATGACGAGAAGATGTCAATAGCAGGCAAAAATAAAGATATATTTGTTAGAATGGTACTGTTCTACTTATAAAACTTATTGCATCTGGTTCTATGAATCCTGAAATCAATAAATCTGGACACTACAGATATAGTTTCCCTCAAAATTATTCCCTGACAGTAATCTATGGATGGCAGGCTAAAAGTCATGAAGAGTATATAGCTCCTTAAACTGATTGTAATCTACAGCTTTACTCACAAACAGCACCACACAAACACAGGTACATCACAAATAAGCACCAATACCCACATAATGCGTCCTCTTTGCTTTAACGGCATAATCAGAAATACTATTATATCACTTAAATCCCTATTGCCTACACTTTAGAAACTAAACACAACCAAGAAGCTAATGTGCAAACATGACGTAGTTATTGTGTTTTACCCTTTGAAAGAGGCTTCTCGAGTTTCCCGTAACACAGTCTTTTGTCACAGCACCGTGGCAGAATCTGTTCAGGAATACATTTTTCAGTCCATAAGGGCCCAGTTCGGGAGCAGGAGGAGACAGAATCCCATGGAGAATGTCTAGCAAAGGTTGCAATGATCGATTTCTCAAAGCAGGAAGAAGGGTACACAGAGGACCTTACTTTCTATTACACTGGAAAGTGCTGACAGCTCTACTCAGGTTGCTTTCCTGTCAGTGTCTTAAAAGCAACAAACAAAAGGTTGCAACAGCACATTTGTAACAGCACATATAGTACTGAGAAAAAATCAGATAGACAATAAAGAGGGAAAGATGAAAAAACCCTGCTCCTTTAATGAGTGGCATTTTCTGCAGAGCCCTGGGGTGTATTTGCGCTGTGGTCAGAAGCTGTGACTGCAGCACATCCAGTAGCCACCTTAACCCAGCCAGGTCAGGTAAGAAAAGCCACAAATCTCTAAGAGTGAGCTCAAACTGTCATGTCTGATGAAAGAGAAGAACAATTATGTTCCAAGATTTTTACCAGATGTATCCCATGAGACTGGATGTTTGTGTGCTGCCCTTGCCAGAGTCAGTGCCGAACTCACATAACCTGCAGAGCTGTTTGGGATCTAGATTTCAAAAACTGGGTGGTTCCATGGTTTTCTCATTGTTGAATAGACTAACTCTTACTCAAATAACTGTTTTCTTTCTCTCAGAAAGCAAAAACATAAGGCTTTATATACAGAGAATGGTTGTTGGGACAGGAGATCTGTTTTGCATGTGCTGTTGATCACACCACAGAGAAGATCAGGGTCTCCTCTGAATGCGAATTGGAAGAAATTCTACAAAGAGAGATACACAGGAAAAACCACTAGAAAACTGACACTGATCTCTTAATGTTTATTTCCTGGCATTCATGAAGAATCATATTTAAAAATAAATGAAAACTTGACCACTGGAAGGTAAGTATAATAAAACAAAGTGATTTTACCTAATGCTATTATGGTAAGTTTTAATATATATGTAGTATATATTATAGTATCAGCACTCATAACTTGGTCTGAATCTAAGTTACTGATTTCATAATGCTTTAGATTTATTAAGGTTTTGGCAATGGTTTTCATTTTCAAGAAACTCTTGAGAAATAGCTAAGTGGAAACATTAAATGTTGTGGCCCACTGATAATTAACGAGTAGGCACTGGGGACAAAATCAAAAGGTCATGATTACTATTCTGATTTGTGTAGATTCTGCTAAGGCTTAAGTTTGGAGTTGTTTGGGGTTTCTTTTAGGGTGTAGTTATCAAAACACAAGACGGCTTTTGTTTATGTTTGCATCTCTAAATATAAGGGTCAGCAATAAATAAAGGATTGCAAAAGTGTGAAGCAGAAACCTATTTCTCTGTCTCCCAGTAAGACAGAACATGATTACAGGAGCTATTTAAATGCAGAGGTACAAATATTATTACTCACATGTCTGAGCTGAGTGACATCATCCTACAATAAAAACTGAGACTGAAAAGTGATTGACCACCGGGAAGAAGTGGATAGGCCAAGTTTTACCTTCCTTGAACTTTTGTTTAAGAAGGTTCCAGTTATGAAATATATGAGCCACATGCATTATGGGAACCAACCAGACAAAAAATCCTAATAGATTTGGGATCTTCACTACCGACGACTGACTTTGCTCTGATCTAACAGGAGCATTTCCACAGGGCTGGGCACAGCACACTCACATCTCCCTTGACTTTGATTCAGCCTCATGTGTACACCCTCCCTATGGAATTCATCCTTTTGTGTGCACACATCTCACTGCTCAGAGTAACCAAGTAAGTGACATTAGTGGCTTTCTTAAAAGACCATCTAACCTTTTAACTTATGTGTTTTAATAAACACATAACAAATATATATTGAATTTTAACATTTCCATTCACTAAAAGATACCTAAATTCTTGACAAACTGATACAGAACTGCATTGCTTTATTCTCCAATGAAATATGGTTATTTCTACGATTAAGTAATTAATTAGAGCTGCACAGTGCAAGACAAAGTAACAGAAATCCTTATCTGCAACTCATAATAATGCAAACCAGCTCATTAAAATAACAGTGGCAAGAGCAGGAATGGGATTATTATATTAAAATGTGGAAGGATTGCAAGATCCAGCTCCAAATGAAAGCCTGATCAAAACCCACTGAAATGAAATGGGGACTTTAATCCATCAGGCATTAAAAATAAAATTGTAATCTCCTCCAGCTGAGAATGCAGGAAGAGGGACTGCATTGTTTGGCAGTGCATGTACAGCAGCTTTTTCTCTCTGACTTCAGTTCTTGACATATTGGTCTTCCAGATTTGTCTTTACAGATATTATTCCCACATAAATAAAAATAAATAAATAAATAAATAGTAAATATATTTTAAATACAGATATTAATTTTCTATTTTTAGTACAAATCTATATTAGTGTTTTCTTTAGCTTCCAAGTACCATGTCATCATATTATAGATATGAAAGAATATAGATACAAAACAGCATATAATTGCAACTATAAGTGCTAGTGCAACTAGTATTGAGCAACCCATTTATTTCTATCTAAATGATTTTCTAAAATCATTTGGGCATATACATGATTTTTTTAACTAGGAAAAGAAGCAATTTTGAGTTTTATTATCATTTTTTTTTCCCGAGGATCAGTATGCCATGCCAGGATTGTATTCACTTTGCAGGGTTTGTAGTGAAGAATTCATCAAGGAAAATAGGTTTTCCATCATCTGAAATACTTAGGGTACTGTTCAGAAACACTGCTATAAGTAATCAATTTTTAAAGGAAGCATCTGTATTGCTGACAGTACTTATCTAGCAATGCTGTACCATGAAGAAAGCGTCTGCCTGATGTATCTTTGCTACAGAACTTTTCAATCCAAGTCTTCTCCATGGCTCCACCCCTCTTCCCTGTGACTGGGAAAATACTGACAAGACATGACACAGTTACAGCAGATCAGAAAGGAGACCAGCTCCTTGCCACAGACTGAGCTCGAAAAGAAAGGGTCCAGTTCAGTGCTCATTTACACACGAGACCCCGCTTGCTGAAATGAACTGTGAAACTGCAGCCTGAACACACAGCTATCTACAGAGCTGCCATTATACGCATTATATGAAGACCAAAGAGCCCCAAGATACAGGTATTCCTAATACATGTTACTAAAACTAGCAGATGTGGTTTAGGTAAAAAAATCCCAGATTTTGCCTTTGTAGAGTGCAGTGACATGTCTACAACACCCTCCCCAGTATGTGCATTGCTCCACAAATGTTTTTTGCAGGACTCTTTTTAAAACCTACTGTGTCTTCTTTGCATGTTCCTGCAATTCTAGATTGCCTTTTCTTCACCAGACTTAAAGTTTGATAATGCCCCTTTTTCTCTCACTTGAATAATTAGATAAATATCTATGACATCAGATTCAATCAGTTCCCTATTTTTTTTTCCCCACTGACCCATTTATTTTGATCACACACTTTCCCACCCCCCAAGCCCCGGTGTATTTTCTTTTTGATCTGACTCCCAGCTATATTAAGGCTAGCATTAGTGGTACCCCAGCTCGTTTTGTAAATAGCCTGTCTTGACAAATAAGTGAAACTGCAGGTGCCCTCTCCCATCACCACCAGGATGTGGCCCTGGGGAACGTCAGTCTTTAGACAAAGACACTGAAGAGAGGAAACTCGGCTTGGCTGGGTTGCAGCAAGTCAGTCAGGAAACACACAGTTCCTGAAAAACCTTCATACAGACTATATACACTTTCTAGTGCCCGGGAACCAGACTTAAATTCTTCTGTAAATAAGAACTCTGCAAACCTAAGAGAGAAAAAAAGAATTTGTTATTATTTGATGTCCCTTTCTGTCTACTTGTTGTTTGGAAGCATCACTTTAATAACATTCAGTAATTAAAAAAAATAGAATGATCATTATTTAACCTTTTCTGAAAATTTTACACTATCCAATTTGCACAAGAAAGTGAGGTTCATTAGGTCCAGAAGAGCCAAACCTTTGCAATCTGTGCATGCATTATGCTTGTTTAAGAGCTATAAACTTTTTCTGATTTCTGTAAAACATATCATTAAACAAATACTTTTTGATAACTTTTAGAATGCAAGCAATGTTTCACATCGATACAACAAATTCTCTAGTGCTGAAATAGCTACACAAATTAAAAAAAAAAAGCAAATGGCTGAAAACCAGTCATTCAAATTGCTATACCACTTCCCCTTGTTATTCTGTGCTGTAAGGAAAACAATAACACACATTGAATACTATGTTTTTAAACAGGCACAGTAATCTAGAGATACATAGTTAAAGTTATTTGCAGCACTGTGACAGAATTTTCACTGGACCACATGTGCTTGCATCCAGACAAAATAGAATTAACCCCACTAGCTACGCTAAAGGTGGGAATAATAAATTAAAAAAATATAAAATAACTGCACACCACATCCTATACTTACTTTCCACTTCTAGTAATACGGAATAGTGTTAAATGCTCTGAAAAAATCCTAACAAATCATGTTTTACTCTGCTTCTGAACCTGGGTACACAACTTGTCTGAGTTCTGTCATCACATCAGGAATGAGACCTGGACAAACATCGTTCGTCCACATCCAGCCCAGTTCCCTCTGAAGGAACACAGGCTCTCGGGCAGGGAGGCAGCCTGGGAGAACCCAATGTTCTCCCACCAGAGGCAGCCTGGAACCAGACTGCAGAGCTCCCAGAGTGCATCCACCCCAGAACTTGGCTAGATTTGACCCTGAAGCTTAAACACTCGGGTTACATCCAAGGGTGGTGATCACAGACTCTAATTTATAAATGTTCCTGAAACTTTCCGCTATTACCCTAAATCAGAAGACAGGAGTGCTAACCTTTGTGCCCTGTATATGTATTTTGAGTTCCCAGTAAGCCTATACAGCAGCAGGAACACGTAAGCACTACCAGCCACCCCGTGGCATATTCCAGGGCCTTTCTTCAGCAGGCCTTTCTGCCAGGTGAGCTCTCCACAGCGGATACAAGTGTCCAGATATTGAGGCTTCTTGGAAACCAGGTAAGCTTTGGCAAACAGATATGCAATGCCTAGGAAAAGAGCAGTGAGATTGTCTTTTGTAATAAGCAGACCAACGGTTTCACAGAACACATAAGAAAATAAAGAAAAAAACTAAAATCTGCAGTCTCGTGCCCTACACATGTCAACATTGCCTCTAAAGGCTCCATGTGGAGGGGAGAGTATTTGCTAGGCTAAAGAAACAGTAAGATGTACTTATCCAACCCCTGTGACACCACTTTCAATCTTTTCAAGGCATTATAAAATTTCAGGGCTTACTCTAACATTCCCAAACTCTTATAGCTTCAAAACAGCAGTCACATTTTGGACCTTAAACAGTAAATTCCTAGCACTGTCTTCTATTGGTTTCAAATCCCCATTCACCTCACCTGCTTACACTGACAGAAACACAAGGATGGGCAAGATAATTTCTTACACTGGCAACAGATACAATTTTTTATTACAGGAGAAAAAGAAACTCACTTTTTTCCCCCCAGTGAGGTCCACACTGTTTTATTCTAGTTACATAGTTATGCATACTAAATTCTGTTTAAAAAAAAAAAAAGCTATTTGGCTTATTTTTAGAGGGGATTTAAATAAATTAATCATAATCTTCACCAGAGCACTGTACAGCTCAGTTTGTGGTAACCTTATGAGAATGCACATGGCACATAACCAACTCAAGTGCCTGAGGAAATGTTTAGCTCACTCGTGGTCTGAATTTAACAAACACTGAAGTAGCTGAAGTGTCCTCGTAAGCTACATCTGTCTTGTTATCCAAGAATAGTGATGGTATACAGGTTTTTCTGGGGAAGAACAATAGCAATTACTGAATTTGCACATCTCTAAGTGTAACCTCTTTATGTCCTTTGGGATTTTGTCACTTTGGTGGAATTTAACCTGAGATTATCTTCTACATGGAATCACCTAATGTGGAAAAGCAGTGTGATCAGCATTTGGCTATTCATAGGATCAATGGGAAAAGAACCTGGAGCTCCATGGCACCAGTGTACCAGCTCGTTCTCCCGCTCAATTGTCTCCCCCAGCTCTGGGGGCCAGTTGCTGTTCTGTTCTTGGTCCATCAGGAAATCCACACTTTGCCACACGAGCTCCTGGTCTGCTGGCTGCAGATACTCGTAATAGGAGAGCAACATCTGCAGGATTGAGGAAAGCCCATGTGCTGCACCTGTAAAGAATAGAAACAATTGAATTAGAGGGTGGGCTTTGGTCCTGTCTCCACCTCACTGCAACTTTCCCTTGGGACAGATTTCCTTCATCTTCTTTATGCATATTAGAATAGTGCTTGGAATACAAGATTTCTAGGTGCATAACACTGTATTTTACCACTTCTGTCATTTCTAGTTCCTCTAGCTTTGCAAAAATATGTATGAATTCTTTCTGCTGTCACTCTGATATGACTGAAACTCATTGTGTGAAGTTAAACTGAACTCTGTTTCAAGGTGCTACTCTTCTTGACTGACTACTGAATCTGGGCCATTATTTCGAAGTCTTTCTTGAATGCAAATTGAAACTGGGCCATAAATGGGTATCTCCCAGTTCCTGACTGACAGTATCAGTGAGCTAACACCTAAATTTCGGTGCAAGAACTGTCTGTACTCGCCAGGGTCTGTGGAACACAGTGTTCAGTGATTGCTCTCTCTGCTCCCCTGCCAAGGAACTGTGAACCAAGCTCACACTTTCTGCAGCAATACTGTGCTTTTAGAACCCCATAAGGCAGCTGCTCAGCGGCCTTTCACCACTGCTTCAGATGAGTTCCAACCAACTGCCCGTGAGGGGAGCCGCTGACCTCGTGCCTGAGTCGCACTGCTACGGCCAAAACCGCTCTGCCAGTCCCGGCATGGCAGCAGCAGCTTACAGAGAACATCCCTGACAGTGCCCTGGGTAACCTGCTCCACACAGGCACGGACACCACACCTCTCACCGCCTCTGCTGGCAAGGCAGATTTACCAGGGCAGAAAGAAGAGGGAAGGAAGCTGCTCCCCTGCTGCAGCACAGGCACCTTTGCATTAGCCAGTGCTCAGCAGCACCAGCCCTTCCCTCCAGCTCCTCAGTCCCACTTCAGTTTTAGGAGGTTGGATGGTCCCAACCGGTTCAGGAAAAATCCCACACTGTAGATTTCATGTATTTTATTTCTGAAGTGCCTACCAGCTCAGCCTCTCCACACAGCACCACTCTCAGAGGTGCTGGTGTGTTTTACTCACCAAGATACTCCGTTCCATAGTAGGAATACATGAGTGGGACCGGTTTTCTCTTCTTCACTGCATACTGTTTTCCTGATTCTAATATGGCCAGGCAAATTGACTTAATTTGTGCTGCAGTCAGCACCTAAACAGAAACATTAAACAAACAGCAAGTCTATTATAATGATTTCATTTTTTAAGACATTTTTCAGGACTCTGCTTTTTTGCCAGTGCACAGGACAGAGTACTGCCTTTGATCTTATAAATATGCTGTAATGTACATCATTATTAAGAGTTCCGTACATAACACAGTTGATTTACATAATGTTTCTCAAAACCAGTGTTTCATCCTGTCTCAGGAAGTGAATGTCAAATCTTTAGCTGCACAGATGAGGTGAAAAGAGGCCCTCTAAGAGTCTTTCCTTCCCAGAGATCCTTCAGTCTGATGGAAGCTGACAACAAGCAGCAGGCAAGCTGCAGAACAGCAGCCTCCAGACTGGGGAAAGAGGCATTAGGATAAGACAAAGGAAAAGATTAAAGAAGTAAATGTTACAGGCTTTATTGGGACACACTGATCTAGACAGATTTTTCTACAGACATGATTTAAAAAAGAGGAAGCAAGGAAGAGGGTACTAAATTTTACTGAAAATCACTACTATGTATGAGGGTTCAGAAACCTCTTAGTAAAAGGATCAGCCTTTCTTAATATAAGAAAATGCTAAGAAAAATGAAGTGCAAGACAGGCTTCTATGAAGATAGGCTAGCCATGCTTTTGGGACTTTAGCATCACAAACAGGCCAATGCTGCCTTTAATGCAGTCCAAAAAATGACTAATTTCTTACTCTTAGAGGTGTCAAAGATTGACAAATCATGTACTTCACCAGACATGATCTTTTCCACATTAATGACCTAAAGGATTCAGTGAGAAATCAGTTTTACACATTTTAGCTACAACTCTAATTACATGCAATTCACTGCAATAATCAGCAATCTCCTGTGTCAGCCACACCTGGACATTACTGACCAATACCTAGGCCAATTATATAATTTAATTGAAGGAGTGTTTTGGCTTTAGAGGAAAGTCCATATGGCAGCAGTACTTTGAAGAAATATATTTCAACTTGTGAAAAGGGAACTGAGAAAGAAAAAAAGGCAAAATGACACAGGAAAAAAAAAGGGTGTACAAATAGTCTTGACAAGATAAATGGCAATCCTAAAATTAACTGGAATATCAGATAATGTCTTTGAAATGCTTCTGAACACATTTGGGTTTGCTATAATTTTTATTATATAGGATTTACAATTAGTTATTCAACTTTAAAAAATACTGATAGCTTTAATATGGAGACAACATCTGTTATGAACTATATTCTCTCATTTGGAGTGTAAAAGATGCTACAGATAATTAATGTCACTTAAAACTTGACTGAAAACTAATGGCTGCAAAATCTTGTTTGTATGTCTCACCTTGCTCCCTGATAACAAGGGATTTTATTACAACCTTGCTCCAAATGACTCTGGTGTTTGTACAACCTGGAGAACAAACTACTTCTGATCTTGATTAGTTTTCTTTAATATTACTGCAGTAGAATTAAATAAGCCATTAACATCTGGGGACTTCACTCATTTCCAGTGTTTTCAAAATTAATTGTTTTAGCTTCACAGAATTTAAAGAGATTGTTTCAGTCTTAAGGAAATGAGAGCAAAGACACAGTGAGAAACACCGAATTCTCTTCAGAACTCTCACTTTACTGTCTTGAAATTTGGGATCTACTCCTCCAAATTCCATACCTTGTAAAAGCATTAATAAGGTTACACTTTAAAAATAAATGGGAAAGATAAGGTCTACTAACCTACTAATATGTAATTCTGAAGGCAAAGGCACGTGGTTAGAAAAATCTTAATCAGTTCATTTTCTGTATGTAACGATTCCTTCACTTAATATTATCAACTAGCTTTCAATACAAAGCATGTTTTGCTAAACTTATTTTTAAGTTCGGCACATTTAATTTTTAAATTGAACTAATGACTGCTTTAGAATGCTGATTTTGTATTTTAAATGGATATCAACTTCTATCCAAATCCAGCCTTCCACAGTGCTGCGTTAAGAAGTATTAGCTAGACCGGAATGCAGTGTTCACTGTTTTTTAATATAAAGTGTAAAAAGTCAAAACACTTGAGCACTATGAATACTTAAGTCTATGCATAGTATATACCCTTTTGGCTGGCATAATGAAATATGCTAATGAATATAATCTCTTTTTCAGAATGCAAAAGCAGCGCATGTGCAAAGACAGATGAAAAATGATATTTAAAATCATGAATGGATGGTAGAAATCAACCCGCCTGATCCACTTCCGCATGACCAAAGAAAATGGGAAAGAAAATGACCTGTGTACCTTGAAAACAACCTTATTTCTGGCCACTCAGACTGATCTGTGGGCTTACACCAGGTAGATGTGTCCTAACTAACAGCTAAATAAAAAAAACTTTATGTTGACTACAAATACTTCTTCCCAAGTCCCTCAATCCAGATTCATTGTAGGGCTGCTGCCTGGTTCCCAAAACACTTAAATAGGAAGGATTTGCATTTGCTCCTTATTCTGGGAAATGGTTGGCTGGAACAGAAACTCTCACCATCACTATTAGTGGCCTGCCAAAGGCTGAATAATCAGCAATCACATTTAAGATCTCCATTGGTCTGATGCATTTTATTTCAACCAATTTTGTGTTAAAACTTCCTTAGATTTCTGTCACCTTACCAAAAAAAAAAAAAAAAAAANAAAAAAAAAAAAAAATCTGTGGCTTGTCTCTGTATGCTCCCTCACAGTACTTTAATAAAATAGCTAAATCTTATGACTAAATCAACAGTCATAAAATACACAAATCACAACCACAGACCGCACAACTGTGGTCCCACAAACTTCATTTTCATTTCAGTGTAGTTGCAATGCCTCCTTGCCCCTGGGAATTACTGAAGCTATGTTTAAGTAGGGACAGACAAGAAAAAGACTGATCATCCTCAAGGCTTTGAGAAGATAAATTGTATATTGATATCACGTCCTCTGGAGCTGTCAGATGCTTTGATGCAAATAAAGCCAATATGAGAATATGCTACACAGACAAAAATTTCATGCTTGAGATAAGCTACATATTCTGAGAGAATTCTGGAAGGTCACTTAACAGGAGCATAGGTAAAATTACTCTTTATCATGTCAGTACTTGAATGGAAGATTAACGACACTAAGAGATATATTGCTAGTGCTTAAAATTTCAGCTAATTCCTTTTTGTATTTTTAAAGACATCACAACCTGTTCTACCATAGAATTACAGAATGGTTTGGGTTGGAAGGCACCTTAAAAACCATTCAGTTCCAAGTCCCCCACCATGGGTAGGGACACCTACTAGACCAGGTTTCTCAAAGCTCCATCCAACCTGGCTTTGAACAACTTCCCCACAATCCATTCCAACATCTCACCATCCTCACAGCAAGGAATTTCTTCCTAATATCTAGACCAAACTGGCCTGCTTTCAGTTTAAAGCCATTCCCCCTTGTCCTGTCACTTCATGCCCATATAAAAAGCCCCTCCTAAGCTTTCAGTTATTTATCAAACACACACATTACACAGGTTGCTTTTCCATGTTAAATACTGGTGGCCTGCCCACTTTAGTCAAAATAGGTGACTTTGCCTCAGTTGATGCTAGAAATGTTCATTTTGGTCTCCTCAAACTAGACTGAAGTTTGGAATACATGCATTCCACATTTCCCCTGCCATTTCTGTATCAATTGGTCTCTGGAGTTCTTAATTTTTTGTTTTACATCATTTTCCAGTGATGTTGAGGGCTGCCAAATAACTGCTCCACTCACACATGTGACAGCTACATTCCCATATATCTGTTACTTTAGGCACAACACATAGGTAGCACTACAATACCTTTTATTTGTACCACTGTCTGTGTCTAGGAGCCTGACTTGCAGTAAAAAAGCCACTGTGATTGTTCATAAAGTCTCAATTTTTCTCTGGTGCCACTGCAGACAATATGCCTTTTCCCATAAAGGCACTCCACAATTTTGTGAATTATTTAAGGCAGGTCCTCTATTCAGTAAATCCCTGTTAAAAGCCAGCCAGGAAGTGCCGTATCTACAGCAATCACAGAGCATCATTCTGGTTTTTGTTAGCAATCTCTCACCTTGAGATTGCTTAGTTGGAAGTCAATAATTTCACAGCTCCTTTTAATCTACTAAAAGAGAATTCACAATTATTGGCTATGACAGTGCTAAGCTGCACACTTGTGTTTTGAAAACTGTAGACAGAAATCTTGACCTTGGGGATTAGGCAGAAAGCAGCAGGACAACCTCTTCTGATTAGGGTAATGTTTTCAGCACTTTTTCATTCCTCTGAATGCTTGTACAAACCCCTTGGCTCATTTTGAAAACCACTGCTACATCAAACTGCATACTGTATGGAGTGTATTTGATGACTGTAAGCTTTTAATTATTTTAACAGATCTGTATTCATTTCCTTCGAGCTCTTTCCTGTAACAGAAGGCATTACTGAAGCCACGTACTGAAGCCATCTTTTGACAGATGCATGAGCACTTTCAGGAGGTAACAGCTACATTTACATTATTGTGGAAAAAACTTTCTATGCACATAAAAACATTTTATTATGCACCTAACACATCAAAACTCTCTCTGTCACACTTCTAAAAAGCCATTTACATGAATTTGATCGTACACTTTTTCTGATGCTGTACAAAGTGTCAAAATAAGCTGAAGAAAATGGGTCAGTCTGCAAATAACATAACAGGAGCTTTACAATTGCTCTCCTATGCTGGTAGCCCAGCAGAGGGAGCTTGTGAATTAGCTATAATAACCCAAAATGCTGCAAAAAAGGGCATACAAATTTGTGTTCAGCAGGACAGCAGACACTGGAGTCAACTTGGTAATTTCATGATACTTACTGCAGCACATGATATTTAAGTTCATTCCTTAAGCTTGATCTTTTTCTGCCAAAGCCAGGGACTGGCATTGTTCAAGAACCTTTCCACACAGTGTCACAGCCAGGTTTTTGCCTTTCAGATGATGGTAACACCTGAGGCCACAGAAGAGTAGCAGGTATAAAACAGGGGTCTGCCTCCCCTTAGTGTTATTCCACTTTGATTGATGTACCTCTCCTGTGGCACAGTGGGAAACCCAGCTCCAAGTACACAGACACAGAAGCTCACAAGTCTGCTTCCCTCGTGAGCATTCTCAAGTACACCCCTCTTTGAAAGATAAAAAATACATGGTTTTAAATCTGAAAACTGTGGTCAATAAATTAGATTGGTTCCAGCAGTATGGTTCCTAATGCAGTCTGTTTGAAGCCGTAACAGCATCAGGTATTGTCTTGAGAGTGTACTTCCCCCAATTTCTCATACTAACACAACTACATGACAGTGTGTTCAGACTCAGGAAGACTATTAACGTGATTGTCAGTTCACTGGAAAATGGTACTTGAGTAAGAAATCTTGAGTAAGACATCCCTATAGATCCCATTTGCATTGCTTGCTTTTAGCATGTGAATTTGGGGGGGTTTGGGGCTTGCTCTTTGCCTCAGCACCATAGAAACAGCAAAGCCAGTCCTGTCCTGTTTTGGAGGTCACTAATCATGACTCCAGTCAGAAACTGAAGGCTGCCTTTATTCCTGATGAATCAGATTACTGGTAAATAAAACAATACCAAAGTTTTGTTACATTAACAGAGTGCAAAACTTCCACAGGTCCTACTTGCCAGGGCTGTGTAGCATCAAATCCATCAAATTCTGCTGTTAAACCTGTCCTTCAGACAGGGAACACGAAGTGTTGCAGAAAAGGATGGAGCACAACTGTCACCATAGACAGGTGGCTGGCTGAGAGCAGCTGATGCTGCTACACAGTTGGTCAAATGCAATGAGCATCTCAATTCTTTATGTCTCCACTTAAAAATGGAGAGTTGCAAAGAAAAAACAACAATTGGCCTTTTGTGATGGGTGACAACATTCGGGGTCTTCATGTGCATCCTTCACACACACTTCTCTCCCTTGTGATTGTCACTGATGGGCATTTCGATTTGTCCTAAGATAAGAACACCAGGTAGGAATTGGAGGAGTGCCCAGTTGGCCCAATCTCCAGCAGCGTTTTACACCCTTTTGCAGGCTGATGTGTACCAAAGTCAGTGGCAGTAATCACAGCTTTCCCCATCGCTGGAATGCATTCAGCTCCCTGGCAAGAGGGTGTAGCCTGGCGTGCATTGGCCTCTTCTCCCAGGCAACCAGTGACAGGACAAGAGGGTAGTGTCTGAAGCAGCACCAGGGGAGGCTTAGGTTGGACATTAGGAAGAATTTCCTCACAGAAAGGATGATTAGACATTGCAATGGACTGCCCAGGGAGTCACTGTCCCTGGAGGTGTTTAAGGAAAGATTGAATGTAGTGCCATGGTCTGGTTGACATGGTGGTGTTCAGTCACAGGTTGGACTCAATGATCCCAGAGGTCTTTTCCAATCTTTGTTTCTGGGATTCTGTGATTATGCAAGCAACCACACAGTTCCTCCTGAAATTTGTGCATGGTATCCTTTTCTTAGGACATTTCTCCCTAGAAGTTCTTATCTTAGGACAAATCCCAATGCCCAGCAGAAACAATGGGAAGGGAGAGGGTGTGTGTGGAGGGGGAGGAAGCACAAGAAGACCTATCTTTTGTTCCTGCCATACCTTTCTTCAAGTTCCCCCTGTCCTGGGTCAATGAAGAGAGAGGGAAATGTGAGTTTTTCCTGGTTACACTCAGGCTCCCAACACCTCTTACTCTGCTGCATGAGGGTGTGGCTGGATACAGCTCTCCAGTTGTTATATAGTGCCTCTCCTAGGTCTTGGGAAGGAGAAAACAGGTCTCCATCACAATCATTACTTGAAGAAAGTAGGGAAGCACAACCCCCCTGCTCTCTGTTGCTGGAGAAACGGAGCAGGTAGGATGTCAAGGAACAGATCCCAGATCAGAGCAGTTCAGATAATCACTGTGATTGAGGAGGTATCAGTCTGCCCTGATCGCTGAGGTCCTGATCAGCCAAAGGTGGCTGGTCAGCAGCAAAGCCAGCAGGGCACTTCTCAGGAGGACAAGTCCGATCACAGGACAAGTGAGGTATCCCAGGATGCACTCCTGTGTTGAGGCTTTTGAACGGCAGCTGTCTGCACCCCAGCTGCATGTTCTCTGCTGCCTAGTCGAGGGTTAGAGTTACCACAGAGCACAGAGAGCCAACAATTTAATTTCAAGCATCTCTCCCTAGAATTGCACCCAAATTCAAGAGCGTGAATTGAAAAGCATGTTTAAAAACATTAAAAAGATTTGCAAATTAAGTGAGAAACAAACCCAGCGCTGCTTGGAGAGGCTTTTTCTTACATTACAGAATTCTACTCCAACATTTTCAACAGGCACGTAAAATCCTTTTATTTTCCTTTTTGACTGTTATTATTGACAAGCCACAGAATGCATGGCTGAGCAATTATGAGGACACAGACCCTGGGGACTGGCTAAAATGGATGTATCAGCGATCACCTTTCTGCAACCCAAACCCTTGTTTGGAGATCCTGTGTATCAACCACTCCTTCACCGGACACTGGAGTAGGTTATGAGAGCTGCAAATAAGCAGGAGATTACTGCTGCATGGATACTGCTTTCCTTCCCATTCTCTCCTCACTGGCAGCAAGATTATTCACGTACAAACTTCATCAGCGGGAAATCCTTTGACTCTGTTTAGTCTCAGTCAGAAAGTAAATCAGTGCATGAGTTCTGTAATTAGCTCACGCCAAAAACACAGCACAGCGTTAGCAATTCCTGGTGGGAGATTTATCCTTCTGCACTCCAGATAGGTGTGCTGACAGTGCTGCATTATGATGACAAACACCTTCCAAGCTGGGCACCTTGCACTCTTGTTGGGGCAACAGGCAGCCCAGCGTGCTGTAGCTGTGCTGCCCCAGGATCCCATCCCATTTATAACACTATTAAGCGAGGAACATCTGCTCTGCCTGTGTATATTGGATCAGCTTACTTCCCCCTAACAGCAGGTCTGCTGGTTCTCTGGAAGTGGTTCCATGCCTTCATCTGTTCCACAGACATTTCTTGTGGTAGCAAAGCTGTCCCGGTGCTTGGACTGGTTCATGAATGCAATCTAGGCAGAGGCATAAGAGGTACTATCCATTTTTTTCCAGCTCCAGAGCAGCAGGAAACAGGATTCATGAAAGTCCTTGCAAGAGACAAAATCTTCGTAAACAGGATTGAGAGACCCTCCCCAAACACTGCATTAACCTGTGCCTTTAGTCTGAATTAAAAAATGATGCAAGTCCAGTTCAACTGGGCACCAGCATTTGCTATTAGGAACTTAGGCAGGCTGTTCCTTGGGAAAAGGAATGTATTAGTGTCTGTACACATCTGCAGATCAGCATGAGACGGGCAGAACTTGATCTTGAGTCAGTCAGAAAAGGCTAACACGGTTCAAAGGGAAGATGACCTAGGCTTTGAGTTCTACAAATGAAAATGACAACTGTACCTAGAGACCAAAGAAAGTTGATGAGCAATATTTGAAGATTACTTGAAGGTCTCCAGAAAGAACTGAACACTTCAGTTTCTTATTTCTTTTACTTCATCTGTAAAAGAGGGCACTCATCATCAGACAGGGCACTGATCTAGTAAAATGTAATGTATTTACTTCTGAGGAGTACAAATGTGCAAAGAGAAATATTCAGGCTAGGACTTTTTAAGGTTATGAATTGTACAGCTGCCAAGTTCATGAAGACATAGTTAACTTTAAAGATGTCACTAGAGAGAGAAGTGAAATCGGGTACTGAAAAGCACTGCTGGCAAGGGGTAAGAGGAAATGAGGACATCTCTGGTGCACCTCCAAAATTTTAGCTCTTAGAAACTTTGTCTAGCTTTCTCTGGGAAACCGGTAACACTTGTGAAGTTCCTTTAAGCTGATGTTTGGTTAAGGAAGACAAAGGGACAAGAGCATTATGTATCGCTTTGCAATTAACAAAACTCCACTCCTGGTAGCAGTTATGTCCTTGCTGGCTGGCTGGTGTTCCTTGTTTGGGCTGGGAAGGAACAGCTGGGTGACACAGGGCAAAAGGTGGCACAAAACAGAGATATGTTGGCCTAACTGGTCTTTGGAAAGCGGGGAAGAGGGTAAAGAGAGAGGGAGAAAGAGGTGAAAGAGCTCCTGGGCCCCATAGGCTATGTCAGCTGGCTGTGTGTGAAGAGGACAATCTACATCCAAATTCAGTGTGGTACTGGGCTGGAGAGAACAGTCACTGGCTTGCAATCAGCCTCTGTGGCTGATTAAATGTTTTTGTCCTGCACCCTTCCCTGAGGGATCCCTCTGTCCAAACTACTGCACAGAACCTCTATGACCACACCACCTTCCCTCTATTTCCAGCTTATTGTTCCATTCTCATGTTCCAGTTGTAAATAACATTAAAGCTTCATTTGTTTCAACAACAGTGATTATATGTTATTCATACGAGATGTCCAAAAAACCCCAAATAAAACTAAGAGATTACACTTAAGGGCAACTATGTAATAGAGAAAGCAACTATGTAGTACAATAAATTAAAAGTACAGGATGAGGACACAGAAAGATTGATTGCTAGTTCCTTGAGAATATCTCTAAGGATGCTCATCATTCAATTCATCTTAAGTAACACCGTATCTTAATCACTCAGAGTAATGGAAAAGAGCCTTTTCAGCCTCATGCGGCACTTTATTTTTCAATTTTTCAAAGTCACTTCACCTTTTAGAACATTTGTATGGCTTTTAATATCAAAGTCCTCATTGACCTGAACGGGGCTTGACTGGGGAGACTGCTACTTCTGGCAAGATCATGTAAGAAACGCTGAAAATTTTACAAGTTTGTTAGGGTTTCTATGTCTTGCTAGTAACACCATAGGGCTGGCTCATAGTTTGTTGGGATTGATAATAATTCTGTCCAAGTTAGCCTTTAAAGACTGAGATTTCAGGAACATTAATTACTTGACAATGAAATGCTGACCTTCCTTGCAGAAGCTGATCAGAGAAACCTAACAGATACAGCTGAGCAAATATCCAGCTCTTCAAGGATTGATCCTACTCTCAGTCAGTTTGGAGGAAACTGACTGGCACATGCATTGTCATTCATTGCTCTAAACCAGTGTGGAGCGCATGGCTTATAGACAATAACAATATTTGGGTTTTTAATCACTTCTTTCCAAGGCTGTGCATACTTTAGGCCTCTATTGAATAAAGCTGCATTTATAAGTAGTAGTTCTCCCTCAGACTCTCAAAGAACTGGCAACGAATATTCTCCAGAAGACAGTCTCCTGTGACGAGCCAGGCAACACACTCGTCTTCTGCATCTAAATGAAAGAGACTACAAATTTCAGTAGAGGTATGAGGCACCACTCCCCTGAAGTCAGAATTCCAACTAATGGTCTATACTTTCTGTTGAGAGCTTTGCACTCATGCTGTAAATCTTTGCTACTGCAAATACATTGTTTGAAGAATTAAAATAAAATGAAGATGCTTGGAAAACTAAAATAAAAGATTGCAGTTTATACACACACCAGCAAATTGTATTGGATCATATTATATCTCATCTTGCTAGATAGTCAGTTTAACTGGAATTCACTTGCCTTTCAACCTGTTATCCTGGGTCATGGTTCACAGATGCAGCTGAGACTGTCAGACACACTGTTCTCCAAGGGGTGAAAGGAGTTTTTAGTTTAGTTTTAGTTTTAGTTTTTAGTGAAAGGAGTTTTAGTTTAAAGGAGAACTTTAGTTTCTGTCAGGACTAAAGCATTTGGCCTGGACTACACCTGTGAAAAACATTTTACCAGTTTTCAACTAATCAAGTATTATCATGTAAGCAATCGTATGTCCATTTAATTTTACATATGAAGTGTGTTGCTGGGTATCATAACTTATTTCTTTCTTCTTTTTTTGGCTTCCTCAGTGTTTTGTTGAGCATTGTTGACACGGCTGCAACTCACAAAACATGCCAGGGACATTTGAAACTCAGAAAACAGGCACTTCATTCTATAAATTATTAGGCAGCCTTATATTTTTTCCCTCTTTACATTAAAAATACTGCATTCCTTATCTGTCACCATCAGTCCTTTTATCTTCCTCATACAAGAATTCCCAGTCTACTTCCAGTGCCTTAAGGTTTTTTTTTTGAGTGTTCAGACCTCCTCCCTCTGTGCAAGTGAACACACGTCATTCGCAGGCTTACCAAACTAAATAAGAAAACAAATACGTCTCCTCAAAGCCTCGTGGCAGAAGTGTTGGAACCAAATAAAACTGATGGAGGAGGAGGAGGAGGAGGAGGACACGCTGCAGAAAGCAGCTTTTGGAAAACTATCCATAAAAGAGTTTGTAGCTTGCTACTGGTAAAACTTGGAGAAATTAACTACTACTCATTTCTTCACAGTAAGCTTCAGAAAGAGAACACAGTTGCTGCCAGCAGCAGCGGCTCTCAACCACAATGCCTTCAATGCTGTGGGTTTTTTTCCACATTTAAAATGAATAAAAGCTTGGGCTTCCATCATAACATGGTACCTAGGGATGCACAGAATGCCCTGATAGCGGCCATATAATGCGGGTACAGTTGTCACTCTCAGAAGAGTCCCTGACCGCTTCAAAATCTGACACTCAAGGAGGAGAAGTACCTAAACTATGTGTGACAATTTGCATAGAGCTGTGAACAGGCCAGTGAAATCCCTGCTCAGTGTATTGGAGCACTGCAGAAAGCAAACAGAAAGTGTTATGATGCACGGGAGTAATACTGAAATGATTATTTAACAGCAACTTTAGCAGTGATTGCTTTGTTCTTTCTTC
>VYZQ01041142.1:9563-27910 GCA_013400655.1 Mystacornis crossleyi | reverse complement strand
CTCATTTTAAATGTGGTAAAACTTGGAGAAATTAACTACTACTCATTTCTTCACAGTAAGCTTCAGAAAGAGAACACAGTTGCTGCCAGCAGCAGCGGCTCTCAACCACAATGCCTTCAATGCTGTGGGTTTTTTTCCACATTTAAAATGAATAAAAGCTTGGGCTTCCATCATAACATGGTACCTAGGGATGCACAGAATGCCCTGATAGCGGCCATATAATGCGGGTACAGTTGTCACTCTCAGAAGAGTCCCTGACCGCTTCAAAATCTGACACTCAAGGAGGAGAAGTACCTAAACTATGTGTGACAATTTGCATAGAGCTGTGAACAGGCCAGTGAAATCCCTGCTCAGTGTATTGGAGCACTGCAGAAAGCAAACAGAAAGTGTTATGATGCACGGGAGTTATACTGAAATGATTATTTAACAGCAACTTTAGCAGTGATTGCTTTGTTCTTTCTTCGGATAATTCTCTGGGTCTGTTCTCCCATTATTGAAATAAACAAAACAAAAACAAGAAGTCAAGCAGAAACAAGTACTTAAGAGGTAATTAAGAAATTGCTCTAAGTGAAGCATCTGTTTTCTGGATGGGAGATAATGTGTTAAAGGAGATAACGTTAAAGAACACAAAAAATTATTTTATCTTGCAATGTACAAACAAAATGATAGCTTATGAAAAGGTGCAAGTTTAAAGGCAAAATATCTCTCTGCTCCCCCAAGACTCAAGTAAGCGAAGGAAATTATTTCTGCAAAATTTAGCTGGGTCCACTCACACTGTGCAACTTTAACAAACCAACCGAACCTTTCCATAATTGAGAATTTTTAGACAGATCTTTGGCTTAACTGCCAGAAATGCTCGACCACTCCAACTGAACTAAACTTCAATTTGTCAGAAGCCATACTGTGCAAATAAATAATTTATCACCTTTCAATTCATCCAATACTACAACGTATGAACATTTATTCCTGACTTTGAGAGACGGGAACGTTAATGGGTAATGACTCAAACAATCACCCATTTCTGGAGGTGCTGGGTGCTTCGCTGAGGCTGGGTTTGCACCCCCTAAGGAGTTGAGTTTTTGGGTGGGTGGTGGTGAAGCCTCTGGTCCCCATAAGATAGAGGAGGTGAGCACCCACCACTGAGGGCTACAAGCTGGGCTTTGAGGCAGATGCCGCAAGGTGGGATGGTGCTTTTTATCATGCCAGTTGTCCTCCCTCAGTTGTAAAACTTCCCCGGCTTCCCCTGGGAAAGGTCCTGAGGGTGTTCATCCCTTCTGATGGGGTATAGCTGATTCAACTACACTGACGTGAGAGGCAGCTCTCAAGATTTAGAAGGGGTCATAAACCATCAAAGACCCCTGAAGTCCCCATGACTCCTTTTGGAGGCTTTCCATCAGAGGACTGAAAGCTCCCCCCTGCCAGAGGAAGTACCAGGGCGTTCCCACCAAGCCTGAGCATATATTAACCAACTGGGGGACTTCACCCACTGCTGATGGATCAAGACTGCAACTATCACTTTGCCATCACTTTGCAACAACCAAATCTCGTCGTGGGATCCACTGGTGGTGATACCTTTCTACTCTTATGCCTTTTCCTTTCTTTTTCCTCACACATTTTCTCAAGTGTTATTTTTTTGCTTTTATATTGCTATATTACTATAGATAAAAATGGCTACATCCCTGCTCTCCTTTGCAACCAAACTGTTCCTAAATAAACCATATGTATATATATTTACAAACACCAATCATTCAGTGTTGTTTCACTCTAATCTGGCCCAAGGGATCTATTACGAAGAACCTGGGTTACTCTTGCCTTCAGGGATGGGTCACAACAGACAGGTGTTGAAAGGCCAAGTCATAGAATTAACTACCAGATTTTAGCCCACCAATTCTGGAAGAAAAATAAACCCTTTTGTTTCAGAGCATAAAGCCAGTCCTTAAAAAAAGCAAGTTAGGCATGTTACAGACAACACATTTCTGAATCACTTTACATAGGCATTTGTGTAGCTGAGTCATCTAGCACTGGTACAAGACATTAAACCATATGGAGCACTGGAAACAAATCTTCAAGGAGAAAGATTTGTTTATACACTAGTGCTCCTCACTGCAATCAAGTGGAAGCATCCAACTGTCCGTGCTGTGCTGTGTGTGAAACAGTTTGCAAACTGTTACTTAAACCTGTTGTGCAGTTACCGTGCCTCTGCCATGCAGCAACAGTTTCTTCCCGTGCTGTCACTTCAGGTGACAAAGACACAGTTTGGGGCACTTCTCTCCAGGCCCTGCTCTGAAGAATGTTTGAGAATTAAAAGAGAGTAATTTCAATCAGAGGTGCAATAAGATGCTCTAGCCATCAGCACACTCCGCTTGGAGGCATCAGCTTAAATCACTGCACTGTGTCAGAAAAAGAAGGAAGGTGAATTTGAATTACCAGGTCTGTGATGAAATCTCAAAGTTATTGCACATAAAAAGGAAAACCCCCACTTGCACTGTAATTTACTCAGAGCCCATTTGGTCTTAAAACCTGTAAGGGTGACAAGAGGTGAACACATTCTGCCCTTGCTACTGGGAAAAGACAGGATGCCGAATTTGCTTTTGTGCCACAGCAGGTCAGACCCGTGGGGCTCTGTGAGAAGAGCACTTCCAGCAAACTGGGAGGGATGAGCTAGGTGGGATGTGCTCCCCAGCTGCAGCTTTACAGCCTCCTGTGGAGGATGTAGAGATGAGTTATGGCAGGTGAGATGGAGTGCAAACTGCCGCTACCTGCAGGAAGACTGGAAGGAGTTGCATAAACACCGTGGAGGAAAGAGAGCACGGTAAATCTGTACCAGAGCTCCACAGATGGTGAGGGATGTAGCTGCTGGCTTATGAATTTTGCCATGGCTTATGTGACCCACAACACAGCACTCTCAGGATTTGCACGCCTACCAAAAAATGCCCAGAAGATTTCCAGGGCATAAATCAGGTGCCTTGGACATTCAAGCAAATCCAGCCTCAGTCACCAGGCTGGGAAAGTTGTGACTGCAAAACTTTTGATGTCTTGGCATTCCAGGCGAGTTTTAGGCAATGGAAAAGTCTGAGGAATCACAGAGTGAATACATCTATCTGCTGGATGGCACAGCTGTGTAGGGAGTCCAAAACTGCACTGACCTTGTGGATGTCATGTTGTGATAATGAAACTGGTTATGGTGTTTCACTGATATTAGCTGTTCATTCCCATGGAGAATAAATGCAAAGGAACGTAAGGAGAATCTACATTAAAGTAAGTGTTGAACTCTGATGTACTCCGGCCCTGTCATGTCCACCTTACTTGAACCTCGATTTCTTCCTAGCATACAGGATAAGTATTACAGATATTTCTTGCCAGATACATGTGCTTACACTAAAAAATAAAAATAAACCTTGTTTTAGCTCATTTTTTAATCTCTTGAGCTGTTTTCATACTTTCCCTCTGCCTGTGCATAATGTCTGGCACTTGCTTCAGTCTAAATGCCAAAGCAATTCTTATCCAGGTATCTGCCTCTTCTGGATCATTAATGAAGATAATAAATAAGGCCGGTTGCTACATCAGTCCCTTATTAGTACTTATAATTAGCTTTGCTTGTGGTCTTTCAGTCAGTTCCAAATCCACAATGTCCCCATCCAAGCCAGTACAAATTAAGTTTTCAAAGAAGATTATCTTTGACACTGCATCAAAAGAGCTATTCAAATGTAAACAAGGGTATTGGCTACTGCTCTTTCATCAGGCACTAATTTTATGATTCTGTTGTTTACAAGTGATCTTGCTTGTCTTAAAAGACTTCTTTATTCTATGTCATGCTGCTTTATATGCACAATTCTACTATGCAGATCTTTGTGAGGCATGTGACACCTGGAAGTATGTCTAAATATTTGCTGCTGAGGAACAATGTGGCTACCGGGGAAATTAGTTAAATGAGGAAAGCGACACAACAGCATCATTCACAGGCTAACTAAGGCATAAATTAGTCACTTTAAAGTAGCACCAGCACTGCCTTCAAGCAGGCAGAATTCTAGAGAACTCCATGCTGGCATCATGCCACTTTTACTCTGTGTGATGATCTGCAATTTGTGCCATGCCAATAAGCCACTGAATAGAAATATCAACTTAAGCTACAGGAAGAATGCTGACAACATAATGCAGGAAAACCAGATGAAGGTGATCAAGTCCTCTGAGTCATCTGAATTTTACTCTATCCTTAGACTGTGGTAGCAGCTTGATGTAGTAAAAATCCTGATGTTCTGTATGTGGCTCCCAGATACTCCAGGGCACATCGACAAGACAGTTCTGAAGCAAAAGACAGTAACAAAAGAATTTGCAGTGGCATACAGCGCCATTAGAGTTGCCTGGAAATATGCCCACAACTCCAAATACAATACAAGTCGTATTTCAAATACAGACAGTCACTTATAATTCAATACTGCCACATTTCAAGGGCACAGTAAGAGTCATGGGAGTTATCTGAGGAAGTGGGGAATATTGCTCTTTAAAATATAGCTTACTTGGTAAGTAATGGGATTACTATCTGTACTTTTCCCCTGGTTGAAAGATTGCCATTTGGTACCGTAATAAAATTAGGAAAAATTTTTCAATCTTCCCATTGTGCTACTTATTCACAGTTGTGACTGTGTGTAAACCAAGCAGACTTTGGGAAGAAGAGACTGCTGTGTCAGAAGGCACAGTTCAGATTAAGAGTTCAAACCTCACACAGCGAGGAGGAAGAATAAGCCATGAGACAAATCACACCACTGCCAACAGTAATAAAGAAATAGTCACAGCATTTGGCCATTAGCTTGCATGTAATTAACTAACAGGAATTACTATTACCTCATGTTACAGATGACACACAGTGCCCTGGGAGCACTCAATGCCATCTTCTCTTTTGCTGGATTTGTCGTTTTACATGATTGTTCTCTGCAGTCCCACAGGAGGAACTGGGCAAAGTGAGACAGGAGGGCCCCACACAGCTATTTCTGGACTTACAGATCACAAACTGTGTTTTCCAAGGTGTCATGGGCTGGCACGCCCTCCTGCTCCTCAGTTTTTTTTTCCTTTAGGCTCTGTTTCCTTGAGGAAGTGGTTTGCAGCAACAGGTGCTGTAATTTCCTCCAGAACTTCACAGAACCAATCAATTAACTAATTTGAATATAGACAGCTCTACTGAGCCACTTAGAGAAGGGATACGCCTCTGTGAATACAGATTTAAAGAGGGACAAGGCGGGAATCTCTCTCTTGCTGTGCTGGTGTTGACAGAGGTAACAGAGGGCCTGCTCAGCCCTGGGGCGGGGGCCGGCCCGGCCCTGCCCTGCTAACGCGAACCTGTGCGGCCCGGCGGGGGCCGGGCCATGGTCCAGCTCAGCCGCAGGGCCATGGCCTTAATCCCCTCGGCCCCAGGGTGGGGGGGATCAGACCCACGGCCCCGACCCCATGTGGGCTGGCCTCTCCCGGCGGGCTGGGCCCTGGCCACTGGGCCCAGGGGTGGGGGGCCGGGCCATAGCCCCCCCAAGCTGCCGTTCAGCAGTGTGGGCCGAGATGCCCCCGCTTCACTCGAAAAAGCAATTCCGGCCGCAACCAGCTGCACAGCCGAAGCTGCCGCTTCAGCAGCAGAGAAAGATAAGGTCCAGTTTTCAAGGTCCCGGCAGGGGAAGATTAACCCCTTCAGTACTGTAAGTTTTTCCTCCGAGATATGAAACCTGCAATCCTTTCCCAGGAAAGGCAAAGACACAGAAGAAAGGGCCGAAGCCTAGAAAGAAGAGATTGAGGAGATGCTAGAAGCTGAAATTGTTTTGTAAACCTATGGTGATGGACTCAGGTATTAGAGACTTCCTTTTAATTTCATTACAAGATCTGGGGGGAGGGTGGTGAGGGGAAGCTTTCCAGCGGAATGTGTTCGGATTTTTTTTCTCTTCCTTTTTCCTGGACTGTTTCAAACCGAGGTGCAGGCCTGGGGTGAGTGCTCATCTCGGCCCCACTCTGATGAGAGGAGCTACCTACGGAAGGACTTTAGATTTTTTTTCACAGGTTCTCTCTCTATAGCGAGGGGGGTTTATCCTGGAGATAGAGGAAGAGAACTTTTTTTTTTTCTGGAAGTGCTTGTCCTTAAAATTGTACCCCCTGCAGCTAAAGGTGAATCCTCGAACACGGTTGTGGCGAAAGCTGTGATCAGGGAAAGGGACTCTCACATGTCAACAGAAAACCACCCCAGACGGCGGTTGTGCTGTGACGTGGATGCCATGAGAAGATTGTTCTTGTGGAAAAGTTCCGTAGCTGAGCAAAAGAGACTTCTCTCTCTAAATGGACGACACAAGATTGTTACAGAGTGGCAAACTGAAGTTTGTGTCTTTGTATTACAGGTGGATGGAGGAGGTGCTGGAGAAAAAGGGGGTTAATTTGCTTTAATTCCTTTTTATTCCATTTTACTTGTAGTTGCAGTAATAAACTTCATTATATTCTTTAAAGTTTGGTGCCTGCTTTGTATTCCTCCCTGTTCTTTTCTCACAGAAAGGGGAAAAGGCAAACTAAACCACTACACAAGGCAAGCTTGTTAAGCCAAAATACATGTATTTAAAACTCTTTATCAAGTGCTTTTCATACCCTATTTTGTGTGCTTAATATTCGGATGCCCTTGGAGTAAAGCAGCTTCACTTCAAGGGCCCAGAAGGACACTGAAGTCCTCTGATGTCTGTCATGCAGAATCTGAAAGAGATTCCATAAAAATAATGACAGAAAAGAACCTCCCTCATAGCCCTTGTGCTTGAGGGGTGTCCTGGCCATTGGCAGACACTGGAAAGAATGTTTTATCATCCCCTGGCCAGTAACTCAGCTTTCAGAAAAAGGTTTTGTCTTTTTCCCCCGATGCATCCTTGGCTGCTCACACATCACATGGGACAGGGAATTCTCCTCCTCAATGGCAAACAGCAGCCTGAGGTGCTTGATTATTATGGTCAGGAGATAATGTTCCTGCAGTGTAGGGGCATAGGCACTTTTAGGGTATTTCTTGTCTTCTTTCAGTGGTGGGGGGCATGGTCTACCTCCTCCAATCATCCAGGCATTTGCACTGACACTCAGTGCTGCAGGGCTGTGAGGCCCCTGAGAAGCGTTCGAGCTGCAGCATCCGCTAAACCAGCTTTGTTTTTGGAGAAAAAAAATGTTTACACTAAAACTTTTCAGATCCACAACCTTCCCAATTACCTGCCAGAACCAGAATGATTTTATCAAACCTTAATATTTAGCTACTAAGAGAAGATTTTGCCCTTTCTTGATATAGCAAAGACTGACAAGGAGACCATGGTGCTGCATGGGTCCTTTTGACCCTTCTAGACTTAAGGCCCTTCCATGCTTGCAACTGCAAGATAAAAATTGCAATTCTTCACCCATTCAAGGTATTAGAGGAAGTCAGAGGAGGTGGAATGGCGCTGTGAGCCTGGTTTGGGGGAAAGTGAATGGAGCAGTAAATGTGTGCTTTCTGTATACTAACTCAGGGATTGCTCAGCCTGGAGAAGAGAAGGATCTCTGGAGATGTCATGGATGTGTATAAACACCTGACAGGGGAGAGCAGAGGACACAGAGCCAGGATCTTCCTAGCAGTGCCCACTGACAGCAAATTCTACTTAAATACAAAAAGAAAGCTTTTTTACTGTGAGGGTTGCCAAGTACAGGAACAGGTTGCCTAGGAAAGGCATGGAGTAGAGATATTCAAAACCAAGTGGACACAGCCCTGGGCCATCTGTTCTGGCAGACCCTGCTCTGCGCAGGGGGCTGGACCAGAACACCTTCAGAAGTCCCTTCCAACCATGGCCAGACTTTGACTCTACAATTGAGCCAAATTCAAATCTGAGTATGCTAGTCCACTGTTCAGATAGATGGTGTGGATTTTATTAATTTAGAGACATTTAGATTCAAGTTCAAGTTTGACGCAGCTTACCAGTGTGTTATTTTTTTTTTAAATTCACCTCACAATATTTGTTTTACCAAAATAAGCTAGCAGTCCCACAGTGCTTAGAGAATAAAATTAAAATAGGACAAATGCATTCATACTACAACTCTGTCTACATTTTGTCTCCTGAATGTGTAGCAGTTAAAAAAGCGTTATTTCCAGGCATTTTTGATGGCACAACAAAAAACATGCATGGATGAAAATGGTAGCCTGGCATAAGAAAAGCTCATGATGGGTTCAGCTCTGCAAGACCAAAACCAAACAAATCAATATTTATTTAAGGAGCCTGAACAAATTTCTTTTTCTGTTCTACTGCTAAGAATTTTCCCCGAGTTCATATCTGACCAACTTAGCTCTGACCAAATTTAAACAGTTCCATGTGGAAGGTGTAACTTGCAGTCCACTGCCATTATAGCTGGAATTCTGACTACTTAATCACTGGCTTAGTCTTAGAAAACTAACCAAGTATAGCATTAGCCAATCCACAGATGGCAAGAACAAGAGACAACACTGAGCTTTATCTTTACATTAGCAAATAAAGTAAATCACAAGAACAGACTAAATTAACCTCCACACACTTCAGATTTCACTTACTCCTTGATTTCTAATGCAGACAAAATAATTGACTTAATACAGCCCTCTCAAATACATTGTTCCAAGTGTACTTCCACAAAAGAACTCTATCACTTCACAGATGTCCCCGGACATGTAATGGCACACCTCGTGTTACAACGTAGAATGACACATTCCCAGTTTTATTCAGGGAACAAAGGAAAAGAGATTCTCTAGTTGGCATCAATGACACAAAGCTCCTGCAGTTGAAGAAGCTTCTCATCTTGCATATCACAGGACAGTGTTCAATGATTTCCTGTCTCCACATGACCCCTACCTACTTCACTTGTTCAGAGACTTTTCCTAAAGAATACCTGTCCATGAGCTGCAGCCCATTAAAAGGATGCTGCATAATCGCAGGTCATGAGCTGGAGGTGAGTCAGTGTCAGGCTGGTGTGAGATGCAAACACCTTACTGAGCTGTATATATGGAAAAAAAGGCCTGGAAGAAAGAGAGTTATCTCTTTGTTAAACTAGAAAGGCCTTTGCCAGAACCATGTGTCCAACTTCTGGCACTCTTCAGGAAAGGCTGGAGGGAGATTGGCAGAGTGCAATGGGAATGACCAAACACGTAGAAAACATGACACACATGGGAAGACTGGAAAGATTAGGATTGTTTAGAGAAGAAAAAAATAAGGGTAAAAATTGTAACAGTCTTGCAATATATAAAGAGCTTCTGCAGAGAGAAACAAAAATTTTTTTGCTCTTTTCCAATGGAGAGGACAAGGGAAATCAGGCTTAAATTACAGCAAGATTCAGTTTAGTCGTTAGGCTGGACTTTCTAACAACGCAGCGCGTCAGACAGCCTGGGCAGACTGCGTATCCCTCATCACTGACTGGGGGTATGAAGAGCAGGTTAGAGAGGGGCTGCCAGGAATGACAGGCACAGGTACACCTCCCTGTGGGCTAGAGGGCAGCCTGAATTACTTCTCAAGGTCCTTGTCAGCTCTTCAATTGTGGCAGGGATATTATTTGGTTGTCAGGACTGAGCAGACAAACTGCAGAATGACACCAGTATGGAATTAGCAATAATTACCATCTTCCAATTCTGCACTGACCCACCAGCACAGAGCTGCTTTGTCCTGTGCTGCTTCGAGCCCCAGGCCCACACTTTTAAGAGCAGTCTTCATTTCCTTGATGCTGAAAATGAAATATGACCAGCACATCCCCAATTTATAATCCTCAATCGTGTTAACATTGTACCAATGAGGGACTGGAAGCATCCTGTAAAGAAAAAGATTAGCCACACAAAATGACCCTAAATGCCTTGGACAGATAGAAGGTGTATTTATTTTTTCTCTCCCAGATAATTCAGTGCTATCAGACATCCATTCCATCTCACTCATGAGCCACTGTTCTTCAACAAGAGATACTAAGCCATTAAAATGAAGAATTTAGGAATGCTGATCTACTGCAAAAATAGATTTATGGTTCTTCTCTCAGACATCAAAATATACTGAGCTGAGAAACACCAAATGACTCAGCCACAGCTTGGACTGCTATTAAGATACTTTTTGATCCTGTTTGCCTAAAATGAAACAGCTATTTCAATTATTTTGCCTTGGTAGTCCAGCTCACTATCAATTGAAAATAATCCTACAACACAGATAAGAAATAATTGTTTTTGACAGGATATCGTTCCTGAGCTCTGCTGTAATGGAGTGGACAGAAGGTTACACAACATCACTCGGTGCTTAATCTCAGGCTTGTCAATGGACAAAGAACTCCCTGCCATGACAGACACAAAGACACATTCTGACAGATCATCTTAAAAATAGTGACCTGATTGCATATATTGAATTCTGTTTGTTTTTTTTTAAAGGGGTGGAATAGAGAACTTAGGTGACAGCAGGACCATGGGACTTGCCCTTTTTGATTGGCTCCCTGATCCTCTCAACAGAGCTTCGACAGTGCTCGGAGCCAAGGCTGAGGACCTGCTCTGAAATCTTTACACAGCTTGCCAGTGGGGCTGTAGGTTGATTTTAAGATTGTCCAGCTGAATTAATGGAGTAAAGTGGGACCTATTGATTTAATGAAGGTAAGACAAAAGAAGAGGGTCTTTTCTACATTTGCACCCTGCCAGCTGTGGTGCATAGCTGTGCTACTTCTTTATGTGAAAACTTAATGTTCTAACAATGTGTATGAAATAGCTACAGAGGAACTTACAGCTTACTTTTATCCCTCCATTTCAGGGCTGTAAAGTGCTGAGGATGTTAGGCTTTTACCGCATAATTGTTGTTAGCCTGCTGCTCTTTTCTTCCTCCCTGGAGCAGCTCAGTCTTTCACATTCCTTCTTCTTTAGCCTGGTACCAACGTAAAGTTTACTAACAGCATTACTGTTTAGGTTACACACTGATTTATACTATTATATGCACATAACAGGAAAATGTCAGTGTCAGAAGTATGGCAATGTTCATAAAAAAGCCTCTATTTGCTCCCAGACATCAGTAGTCTCAGTTGTTCCTTAAAGAAAATATGGAATATAACACATAAGGCTGTGCTCTGATTTGTTCGCATTGAATGTGATGACAGCTATTTCTGTAAATGTATGAGCATATGCAAAGAGAACACGGGGACAGAGGAGTGACAAACAAAAAATAAGCAGACAAAAATAGTAATTTTCCTCAACGAAATGTAGCTTACTCCTCTGCCTGTCCTCTTCTCTCTGTGTTTACTGTTCTGTTGAACTTTTACCTTCTTCTAAATTGAGTACATTGGCCATCAGATCTCCACTAGTCTGTCAAAGAATCTGATTTTAGTTTTAAGTCTTCCCTGCTCCAGGGTCTACATTACTTCCTGCCTTTTTCTCTTCATCCTTGAATTCTGCTACCGTTCTGCAACTTTCAATTTTTCTATTTTTGCCAGTAACTAATTCTTTTGCTCTTAAAATAATTTTTAATTGTCTCTTTCTTTGCCTTTCTGTTCAGCCTCTGTCAAATGTCTTTTTTCCCCATGCCTGACTGTGTCTGCCTCCACACACTCCACTACACATGCATGTCTAACATGCACACTCTTCCTTTCTGCTGTGTCATTCAGTGCTACCTGTGGGCTAACACAGTTAACTGTGGCTTTTGGTCCTGTGTAAGCACCAGGCCAAGAAATCATGGGGGAAAACATCAACGTCAAATATTGCTACCTGTAGAAACACGGTATTGTAATAAAGTTCTTTGGTGTACGCATAAAACAACATACAAATTCTGAAAATCCAAGGCAATAGATTTAAGGAACCCGTACCACCAAAGTGACCCCAAGTAACTAATGCTGTGAAAAACAGAAGCTCCCAGCCCAGCCCTGCACCTGTCTGCTGGAGAAATCATCTGCGTCTGCTTCAAACACTGATGGCTCCAGATGCTTCCAGAGATTAAGTCACCAGACACACTCTGCAGGTCCAAATAACTGCCCAGCACATTTCCACAAGCACGCCCTCATTCCAGTTCCTGTGTTGTGTTCTGCAGGTCTCACCTTCAAGCCAGAGGCAGCACTGCAGAGGGCAGGAATAGTGCCTTGAACATGTCTGCTTCCGAGCAGCACCGACAAACTCCAAAGGGTGACCTCAAAGTTCTCCATGGGGATGATGAGGAAGGTGACTGAACTGATAAAGTTTAAGAGTTAAATGCTGGCATATGAAATTTAGAGGAGTTAGGAGAAGGATGGGAAAGTAGAGCTCTATTCTGGACACAAGAGATGCCTCGGCATAAATGTACTTCCTTTTTCTGTCAAAATCTCTTATTGTAATGTCAGTATTACTGCTTGGGATGCTTTTTCAGCAGAAAGATGCTGCTGCATAGACAAACGTTCTTCCAACAGCACAAAGAGGTACAGAGATACAGCACTGCTTTTGTACAGAACTGTCTTTTTAATACCACTCTTCAGCTCTAAGTGGTTGAAATCCGTATTTCTGCAGCAGAATGCATAACTTATGTCACTAAACTTGTGTCAATCAAACCTCCAGTACCAGCAGGATGCAGTCTGCATTATAGTGCTTTTTTGCTGGCTGATAAACATTCAACATTTTCAACCTCCAGTTTTCTACTTTGACTCTACAACTGAATATTCAGTGTCCACGGCGTTGAACTGAATCCAGGCAGCCATTATCAAGATGTCCTCATCTCCCAGTCTGAAGGCTGTTAAAATAAAAAGGATTTGCACTGTCTTGCTGAAGAGAAACAGGGAAAATTCTGAAATGTAGACCCAAATTATTTCAGAGTCTTAAAAAAAAAAATCCAGATGCAAATAATTCCCTTTGTTTCACTGTTTATTTTAGAAAAACTCAGTTTTCAACTCCTGGTTTAAATTCATCAATACAAGCAAATTAATGCAAAATTTATCCCCCATATGTAGTTTCAGAAACCATGACTAGGAGACTGTACATCTAAAAGAGGCAGGCTAGGATCCAATGATTTTATCTTTACTGTTAACTCATTTTAATCCTCTAGCAAAAGAAGGCTTCCTGGCTGTGTAGTGGCCTGTGTGAAAGGAAATAATGAAATCAGCACAGTCCCAGCTAGCACCACGATATCTGACATTTAAAATACCACAACGTTTCACACAAACTGGCAAATTCTTCCACAGAGAGAAAGGACTTTAATGGCCACACTGGAGGAATGAAATTTCACCTCAAAGGCCAACTCCTCCCTTTCAAGCACAGGTGAGATGAAAAGCCTGACACCGGGATTCTGCACGACAGCACTTGGAGGTGCCTCAGTCTTGTGGGTATTTCGCAGATCTCCCTTGCTAAGATCTATCATTTGTGTGTCTTTCAGAAACACTATGTTCGGCATTAATACATCTATATTCCACTTTAACGAGTTGCAAATGAACACGTTCCAGGTAAGACTCAAGAAGATTCTTCCTCTCATACTTTTGAATTTTGTCCTAAGAGACTGAAAAAAAAGAAAAAAGTGGAGAAAAGTAGGCTACAATAGTCTTTAAAAACTAGCTCACTATCTGGAGGGAAGACCAAGGAACAAATTACATCATCTAGAATTGTCTGAGGACCTAAAAGAAAATAATGTTTGTTCATTTGTATCTTCTCTCCCAGAATATTATGAAATACACACTGGTTGGACCCATCAGGTTTCACACACTGCATAACCATCTGTTCCACTGCTTTTTAAAATAATGCCTGATGCTTCCCTTGCTTTGGCACCCAGATCCCAGATATCCCACAGCAGTGCTATTCCTACTTTCCACATACCGGGTGAAGTTCGTTCAGCTTGATTTGCAGTCTCGTGAGATCCAACACATAAGAGGCTTTGGTGATAGACGTCATCCAGGATAAGAATGGTTTTTAGTAGGGCCCTACACTGAACGAGGTCCTGATAGAAAGACCATTGCCCTTTCTGGGCAGGCCCTGACAGAATATCAGTATTGTGCACACTCTGACAGGACAATACCACTGGAAACACACACCAAATCATGACTTAGCACTGGCTGGAAAAGGAAATTGAGATGCCCCTCTGCCACAAAGACAACAGAAAGCTTAACCCTTGTGGCATGGAAGAGCCTCTACAGGCTCTCAAGTCTGCCCAGTGCCTCATCCCGCAAGGAAACAGGTTTGGCCACGTTGCCGCCACAGTGTGCTGGTTCAGCCTGTCACCCCTGCAACTACAGGCAAGGGCCTCTCATGGGGTCCCCAAAGTCTTTCGAAACCACGGTCTCCAATGAAATCACAGCACCAGGCTGTGCAAAACGCTGCCCTGTCTCCTACAGGGTACCACTGCTAACTGTGCTGCTGCAAGCCTGAGCCAGTGGAAGTCAGTCGAGCCCATCCGTACAGTCAGTTATTAAAAGATAACCCAAGCTGTGCTAAAAGGCGGCAGCATCTTCAGCAGATGGTAATACAAGGAGCCACTTGAACTTCTGTACCTTTTCCTCCGTCATCTGACAGTTACATTGCCGGAAGGGAGTGCAATGACCAAGGCACACCATGCTCCATCAACCACTAAATGGGACAGAAGGATCACGGAGAAAAATGGAGGAGAGGATAAAATATCATCCGAACGGAGGGATGGGACCACCATTTTAACAGTGTCTAACTGCTGTTTGCCCAAGCAAACAGAGACTGAGCGAAAGTAATTAAAAGCAGGACTGACAGATTTCCCCAAGGACACACAATGCACCAACACCACAAGCAATAGAAAAAGACGTACTTAAGAGGAAATAAAACAGTTTTTTTCACTGAAAACACAGCATTAAGGACAGCACAAGTATATGTACCTTATACAAATGACACACAGTTTCTGCCAAAACAGTATTTTACCTATCCCTGTCTGGGAAGCACTGGCTGCAATATAATGGAAATTAAAGAAGGGATGAAAATAAACATCTTTCCTAATGCGCAGTGCATCATGAAAGTCAAATCCTGTTAAGCCTTGACTGTTGAAGTAATCCTTACTCATGCAAAAAATCCCAATTAATTCATCAGGGAAAAATGCTGTATTAGCCTAAAAATCTGAAAACCAGCTGAATGCAAATGCCTTCCTCACATGAAGTCAGTGTTATCCAACAGACTGGATCCTTCAGGACAGTCCACTAACTTCGTGAAGAACATGTGGAGCTTAAAGACACCAGGACTCTTTAGCAAGAAACAGAAGTATTGGGGCACTGCAGCTGAGCTAAATTCATGTTTGCTGAAATAAAGCTGTCTCCTTCTGTTCCTGCTTGGATTAAACAAAAAACAAACCCAAGACAAAAATTATAAAATTCCCTCAAAAGGCTTTTCTCAAGGACAAGCGATTTCTCGTATATAGGTCACCATTTGACTCCTTCAGAGGAAAAAACCATGCGGGCAGCAGCGGCTGCATTTCAACGTAAGGAATGGATTTCACTTTGTGCTGGAAATGTTTGCACAGTGTCCTCAAAAAAAAAACCACCAAAAACCAACAAACAAAAACCAAAACAAAAACCAAACAAACCAAAACGTGGGAAACAGGAACACATGCTGCAATGAGCCATGTGAGGCTGTGCACAATCAAATTACAGGAGGTAGCATTTTCCAGCGGCTTGAATCACAAGATATTGCTTCTATTCTGGGATGTACCTGGCTTACAGTTTGACCTTGGATAATAAATGACATGCACTCTCTCTGGGCATCCCTTTCTTCATTTGTAAAAAGATGCAGGGTTTGGTCTGGCAAAGAACAGAATTAAAATAACTCTGTACTAGGCTGGGAATATTTATCAAAGCACACAAATTTTATTCAAGCTTGAGTACATAGAGACTAGAAATCATAATTTTCCTGATAAAGGAACAAAATATTTCAATTGGAAGTTTTAAAAATCTTTGTTAAAATTTAAAAAATTAATTTGATTTTATTAATAATTAACAGTGTACTTTATTTCTTGCACTATGCATTTAAAATTAAGATGTACTTGACAGAAGATTATTTCTGTAGAAGGACGTTAGCTTATCAATGAAAACATCAGCAAGGGGTTACAGGACATGTTTTACTAGCAAAACAGCAATTAACCCACCTGCTAAACAGATTCCTCTGTAAGTGCATACCTGTGCTTATCTGTGGGGATGTTTAACTCTTTACAGCTGCCTTTAGTATGATTTTTCACCAAGCAAGCAGAGGAGAGCTCACCCCTTCCTCACGCTGCCTGTGGGAGGTGATTGCACTCACTCTCCCAACTGTTCAGCAGTTGCTCTCAGGGATGTAAGGCAAATGAAAAAAGGCATTAAATAAAGCAGAAGAGTGCAGGGTGCCACCTCCTTCTGCTGGTATGTCACGACACCATCATAAGCACCGACATGGGCACTGGACACACTCCCCCAGTGCAAACTGAACCAACAGGGATGGCTTATTTCTCCATGAGAAACCATCTTCAGGCAGGCAGTGCTGCACATAGGATTGTGATGCGTCTACAAAACTTTCCTGTCATGGGAAATACCATCAGAATGAAAAGTTTGGTTATGGTTACAAATAACATAATCATGTTTATTTATGGTTATAATTGTCAGACAATCCTATACAAAGAAACAGCACGCATGGTATTCTACTTGAAATGCTTAGTGTGGTAAGAATTCTAGTTCAAGGCAATCACAGTATTTAACTGACTTAATGTTCTTCCTGGCTTCTCGGAATACCCTCGAGCCTCCTGAGACCGCCATTAAGTGAATTTCCTCAGACTCCAATTGCAGTGACTGGTATTGGATGGGGCAGAGCCACTGGTTTTTACATCATTTATTTACTTATAAATAAATGTTGCTTCCTCTCCTGGGAGGAAAGAAAGCCAGAAGCATATGAACTTGCAAATCAGTGATTAACAGAGGAAACACAGATTGGACCTGACAAGAGGACAGGGTAAAAAAAAAAAAGCTACCAACTGCCTGCTCAGATACCACACTGACCATTTAGTAACAATCACCACAGCAAACACAATCAGTTGCAATAATCGTTATGCTATAATCAGTGGAAGCTCTGAATTGTCAGCTGACAATTGTACTGAAAATGACAGTGTTTTGGGGTAAAGTCCCGATTACTGAAACCAATACTATGTTGAATCATAACCATATCTCAGGCTTCCCGGAAAAAATCCCCTGCTCTCATTCATGAAAAGCACCAAAATACACGGCCAGATTTCCGAAAGTCTGAATGCTGGGGTTAGCAAGACCCCAAAGGCCCCTCAAAACCTGGTTCCTTGCTTACAAATTACAGCACAGCACCGCTTAGTACTACAGAGTCCCTCACTCTGTTTTACTTAAAGCCATTTCTTTTCTTATCCACTTCATTTTACGGAAATACTCTTGAAAAGCCCGGGGTGGCTTCTGCCAAGTAAGTCACCACCTGGCAACCAACAGCTGCTGCTCTCGGCGTGCCCCGGGATGCAGCGCTCCGCTCCACAGCCGGGACCCCATCCCGCTCCCTCTGGCCAAAGCCGCATCTTTTCATTTCGGGGAAGAGCGCTGCGGAGGAGCAGCTACCAAAAGAGGGAAAGCCCTCTTTTCCCGGGGGCTCTTCCTGCAGCTGGCCCCCAAAAGTGCAAGCTGCAGACAGCCGCGGCACGGCTGCATCCCCCTCTAGCACTGAGGGCACTGTCCCTGCCCGGCAGCAGCGCGGGAAGCCGCCGCGGGTGACCGCCCCAGCTCCCGGGGGACCCGCCGACGGCGGGGCCGGTGTCCCCGGGGCTGCCCCGCTGCCCCCGGCCCGTCCTTACCTCCATGCCCAGCCGCTGCTTCAGCACCAGCGCGGCGCACAGGTACCCGGCACGGCCCACGAACAGCTCGTCGGAGCCGCACTCGAGGAAGGAGAGCGGAGCGCAGACCTCGCTTAGCTCCCTGAACTTGCCCAGCGGCCGGGCGTAGTCGGGCAGCCCCAGGGCGCGGTAGACCAGCGCGGCCACCGCGTACACCCCGGCGCCGCCCAGCAGGAAGGCGGCGCGGGTGTCGGCGTCGGCCTCGCCGCATCCCTCCTGGTAGCGCAGGCAGGCATCCACGACGCGGCGGGCGGCCCGCAGGTACGAGTCCCGCGACGGCGCGAACAGCGGGCACTGCGCGACGTGGTACAGCATGTAGGCCACGCCGGCCACGCCGCCGTACAGCCCGCCCGGGCAGCCACTGGGGCCGCCCAGGGGCGGCAGCTCCCGCAGGATGCGCTCGATGGTGGCCGTCACCAGCGGCACCGCCGCCTCCCTGTCCGGCGCCGCCGCGGGGCTGCCCGGGTAGTCATCGAAGCGGTTGGTGAAGCAGCGCTGGCTCTCCATCCCCCGCCGGCGCGGCCGCTCTGCGCAGCGGGGAGCGGCGGGCGGGAGCTGCCGGCCGAGGGGGCGGAGGGAGCGCGG
>VYZQ01041141.1:56345-106948 GCA_013400655.1 Mystacornis crossleyi | reverse complement strand
GCCAACAACTGTGTTTATATTAATTCTACATCTCTTCCAATCCTTATCGTGCTGCCTACTCATCGTATTTCAGTATTACAATATACACAGTGCACCTTGGATTAACTATAACAATACACACAAAGACATATAGTCTTCCTTGCTTTCATCACAGCTACAAACAAGTTTTTATAAATCAATGTAACCTAAATATAAAGATTTAGTGGAAATTCACATTGTGTTATTTTGACTATCCTGCTTGGGGGCAAAATTATGTGCTTAGAATTATGCAGTTAAACATGTTTAAAGTGTCTGAGCTGGGGACTGCACTGTTTTAAACAAAGTCTATTTAAAAACAAACTAGCTCAATGACGTCGTGCATGGGTCACCTTAAAATCCGAAATTCCTATATAAAGTATCAACCTATTTCTTCATTCCAAGCACACACAAGTTTCCTTGCACATCAGAAGAAGTAAGAGTGATTGGAATCTAACATGTTGTTGCTACACTTGCTTTCAAAAATGTGGTACAGGCTGCAGCTGAAAAAAATATTCCCTTGTCCTCTCCATTGTACACTAAGGACAAAGCAGATTCATCACATGCCCTCAAATTTTTCTTTCAGTTTTCTTTTCACGATGAAGTTTATCTGAAATCATGTCTGGAAGTCCCTCAGGGTTATTTTTCATGCTCTGAAGTCTGATATTTTACCTCTGTGTGATGCACCACACCCACTTATGTGCTTGCACGAACTGACAGATGTGACCAGGCAGAATTATCAGGGCAATGACTAGTGAGCCTGGGAAGTCTAAACACAGAACTAGTGCAGACATCACCCTAATTTCCTGAAGATGTAAACAGAAGTGGTTGCAAGAAGCAGTATAATTGTTCTAATCATTTAATCTATTACTTTAATAAAAATTTCTCCTTCTAAATAGCAAGAAAATAACTTCTGTTGAATTACCTACTTAGTATCAGTGATAAAAGGTTACACAATCATTGATTATCTCTCCTTAATGATGAATTATTGCATACAGTCTAGATTTTTCAATGGTTTTTGGCAAATCTCATTCAGTCCTTATGTTATGAAAGCCTACCTTTCCAAGCTTAAATGAGAATTGTACTGACTATTACAGAATCACACAATGATTCACTGAAAAAAAAAAAGTGCCTTGTGTTATGTGTTTGACATGCATCTCTTCATGTACACTGAATATCCATACTTCTATGTAGAGATATGTATGCCTATCAGAAAATGTAGACAGCCATGCTGGCATGAAACACTGCACTGAAAAAGAAAATGCAGCATGTAGTTAAAAAAACAAAACAAAACAAAACAAAACAAAACAAAAAAACACAAAAAAACCCAAAAAACCCCCACCCTACCTCTATCCTGAATTTAAAAACTCTGAAAGTGTCCTTACTCACTCCTAAATTTTTTCTTTCCAGATACACAGAGACACTCCCATGTCCCAAGACGAACAGAATGCAACAACCAGAAGAACTAAGAGAGACATTTCTGAAAGCACCAAAGTGAATAAGGCCTAAAGACAAAGGTTCATGTTCTGCAATAGTTTTAAGGCATCGTTGACCCTTCCTCCCTGCCATGTCTGTTTTAGGATGCTGTTCCCTCAGAGCCCCCAGCACAAGTGTTTCAGGGACTGGGCTCTCAGCCAAGTCAGGCTCAACTTTAAATCCCAACCAGACAATTTATAAACTTTATAGCTTATAAAAAGAACAATCCTAATTTCCCTTGGTTATATTTTGGCCTCAGAAATGAGTTATTGGAAACCAGGGGGAGAACTGAAATTATTTTAGACAGCACTGTCACTGAAAAATTGCTTGTGGACTACATTACTGTACTTGAAAGATGACATGCACAGCTAAGAACCTACCCTTAGGGACATTTGAGCAGCTAGAGGCAAAACTTTGCAAAATGCCACTAGGTATCCACTGACATTTTCAGGTTATTAAGTACCTTTACAAAATCTGCCTTCTTTTGGTGGTGGAAGTATGTAAAACTTAAGCTCCCCACTCAAGAATTTTAGTCTTGGTGTAACCAATAAGTAGTCAGACATCTCCTGTCTTTTTCAGATGGTTTTAGATCAGGGCTGCAATTCCTAGAAAAGTATGACTTTGATAGCTAGCTTGAAGTTCTACCCTCATATTATGGAGTCAGCCTTTGTCCCATAGAAGCTGGCGTATGTTAGACTTGTAAATTTTTCGTTGTTAAAATTACAGCATGATTATCAAATATTCTCTAGTGTTCAGTAGTTACAATGAAAATTAAAATTGCCAATATAAAGATATATCTATTTCTTCTACAAAGCCCTTCTTTCAAAGTCTTATTTGCAATAAGCTTGAAATACACTGCCTCACACTAATCCTTTCAATGTGGATATATTTACAGATGCACAAAATTATTAAAATGTTTTTATTTTCACTGAATATATTAAACATAATATCTGAAATTGAAAGAAAAAAACACATCAGGTGGTCTTACAGTATCTTGATAAGTTTGAAATTTACTTAGGAAGTCTAGCATTTTGTAGTTTAGCATGATCAACATAGGAAAGAAAAACCCAAGTTCTCCTGGGCTTTTCATGTTAGACATAAAGCTGTGAAGCTGTACTTGAACCTGGTGAGGTGAGATTGTGGCTGTCATGCCCACCTTGCAGGACATACTGGGGAAGAATGATCATCCTGTATCTACAGTGCTCATTTTGGCCACTTCCTATGCAATGTGAAGGTTTCTGGGAGAGCAGTTTTTCAGGAATACCCATTCCACAGTTCTATGTTATGTGTCCCCCATGCCCCACTGGCATTTACATGGAGTCCAGCCTGTCAAGACACTGCTGGGTTGGTGATTCCAGCCGTCATCCTCCATCACTGCTCTGTCATTACGGAGGATGTAAGCCCCTGGGTCACCAATAACAGATGTGCATGACTTCCTCATATCCCTGTGATGAGCAGGGACTGTCTTCAGGTTCCCTGCCACCTCTCCAAGCCTTTGGTGCAGGCCAGTGTGCATTGTTTGAGCCTGCCCTGGGACTGGACTGGAGCAGGAGTGGTCCACAGTCTCAAGAGCACACTGTGACAGGACTCAGTGAAGTGTCAGTCTTTGGGTCTGCTTCTCAGGGATAGACATGGCTCCTGGAGCACTGGAGTTCCCAGCAGTCTCCCAGAAGGTATGGGACAGACAAGCCAGCTTGGGCCACAATGAGTTGTAAAGTGCCACAGGATTGAGAGAAAGGAGTCTGCCATCATCACGGCCATAAGATTTTGCCTGTCTTCTGTGGAGGAATATAAATCTCTTTGAAATAAAGCATATTCTCAGATGACTGACATAAGTAATTGAACTACATCGAAAAGGCACTGTACTGTTATTCAGAAAAATTATTCTGGCTCCTATGTTTAGGCAAGAATGTTTAATCATTAAATGAATTTCTGTGTGGTCGTCCATTACTGATGTCAAAAATGAATGCCTGAAGTGAAACAACTCCTTCTTCTATTTGACAACTTTGAATTACTTAGTTTCTCTGCTTAAGAAAATTAAGATCAAATTCATCAGCATCCATATAATACAAACTGTGCTAATTATCTCTTGGTACTATATTGGAAACTATTTCTGTTCACAGTGCTACACTAAACAGTCAATTATGTGTTATACTTTATCCAGTTCTATTAAAATCATCTTCCTAATCTTCTAGAAGTCTCTGCTTCAAGTGATTTCTGAACTGATGAAGTTTATGAGTTTGGAGCCCTTTCAGAATTCTTAATCCACATACTTATCTACATATTAATTTCAAATGTTGTGAGAAACCAGATACAGGTCTTGAAATCTTGAATTCTGGGCTATGAGATATTTAAGGAAAAATGGTTGACTCAACTGGCCAGAGAAATTCTGACTCAGCAGAATTTGAGAATATAATAGGGCACATGGACTAAAAATATTATTTTTTAAATCATTATTTTTGAATATTTGAATGTACCTCGTGCAGGTGTTTGAATGGATGTGCTTTCCTCCAGCCTCACTGTTTGGTTTAGCATGTGACCTGATATACACTAGTTATATATGTCAGTGTATAATATACGTACAAATTCCTTTACATGTCCAGTTTAGAACATTCAGTCATGTATGGATACAAAAAATTCCCATGATTGTCCCCAAAAACTATTATGTATTGTTTGGCCAAAAAGACAGAAAAGCTTTTCAATGGCATTTTTCTTTCTCTCTACTTTTGTATTAAAATTTTTTATACAACATTATTTTATATTTATTCTTGTTCCTATCTCATATAATTTCCAAACAAATTCCTTTGTGGTTAGGAACTGCATTGTAGGCATCATTTAAGAGACAACACTGTAGGTTTCCATGTGACAATGTTTTTGCTTAATGGGCTGCAGAAAAAATACAATACAATAAACTAATTATGAGAAGTTTCTTTTGGGAGTAGAAAACAAAGTTTCCTAAATAACTCCATTAGCTGGAGCCAGCAGAGTGTCTTTGTAATATTCGATCAATGCAGGCTTCCTCTCGTTGTTTCCTCTTTTCAATCAGTATAATTGATAACACTAGCCTTTTAACTCGATAGACACCTTTATCTGCTGTGTATTTTGTACCCTTTCAGTTCTTCTAAGGCCCAAAAGCAATTAAAATTAGAAATAATAAGAAGTATAAGTAGCACTTTGAATATCCACTTAAGTTTTATTAGCATTTCAGACAGGTTAGTCTGAAAAGCTTTCTTATCTGTGGTGCTTTCTTCTCCCTTGTTCTTTATTGAGAGGAAAATTTGACTTTTTAGTCTCACCTGCATCTGCTCACCCAAAAGGGCTAAACTGGTTCAGGGTGTTTTTTCACTGTATTTCTTTAGCTTTCATCTCTACTAGGTGCAGGAATAGAATAGAATAGAATAGAATAGAATAGAATAGAATAGAATAGAATAGAATAGAATAGAATAGAATAGAATATCCTGAGTTGGAAGGCACCCATCAGGAGCATCGAGTCCACTCCTGGCCCTGCACAGGACATCCTCAAGAGTCACACCATGTGCCCAAGAGCATTGTCCAAACACTTCTTGAACTCTGTCAGGTTGGTGCTATGACCACTTCCCTGGGGAGCCTGTTCCAGTCCCCAACCACCCTCTTAGTGAAGAACCTTCCTCCTTTTCCATGTTTTTTTTTTTTTTACCTAGCAAGATTGGAATTTTAAGTTATCAATTGCTAAATATTACCTTACTCTTCTGTACTTGCAACTAAATATATTTCAACTACCTTTTTCTTTCTTGGAGAAGAGAGAATTCAGCCTTTTCTTGTCTAGCAATAGCAATGTCTCTTACACTGGTGGAGTTTACTGTGGTTGTATATAACCTGTCTACAGGCAAGAGCATCTATTACATTAAAAAAAAAAACAACAAAAAAACACACACACACTCAAAGAAAAACAATTTAGGCAAGCCAAATTTATTCTTAAGATTCACCAGATTCTAAGACATGTTCTTTAAAACTAACTGATGGTTATCAGTTGATGGTGCACTTTCGTCTTACTTGAAATAGGAAAAACGTAGATAGGCAACTTGGGCTGAAACTCTAACATTTAGATGGCTGGAAGTAGATGCAGTTCTCTTTCCCTTCTGTTCAAAGATATAAATCCAGAGTGTACTGAAGCTAATGCACTTGCAGCTGTGAACAGTACCTACACAGCAGGTGATTTGAAAGAAAAAATCCCAAACATTCACTCCATAAGGTTCAGCACAGGCAAAGGAATACACTGAAATTCAAGTTACTTCATCCAATTGCATTTGAGCCCGCAATACTTCAGAATTAAATGGCATTGGATCAAGTAAAATTTTACATTTATGGATTCAGTGGACTTGATCCAGACTTCTGATCTGTCAAAATACATGAAACCAGAAAATGAGGGTTTGGATACCTGTCCTGCAGTTCAATGCTGGTTTATTAGTATTGAAAACCATCCTACCTTTGAACTGGTTTTCATTTTAGGTAACCTCTTTTTATCCTTTTCAGAGGTTGACCCTTAATAATTAATAGTATTTTTCTGCTAACTGGCACACCAGTTTAATTAACTCAGCTGGAATTAATGCAATATCCCAGTTACTTAACATGGACCTTCTCCTGCTAGCTCAAAAGTAAAATTAGTTTAACTAACTGGATTTTTTATATATAAAAACCAGAATACAATGTTTCCTGCAGCCTAAAATTATGCAAGCAGAATATAAGGGTTTTTTAAAGAGATTAATATTGAATATCCACCACACAAAAGTGCAGAAAACTGGAAAACTGGAAAAGATGAGTTAATTTTCAGGTGCCAACAAGGCCTGCAGGAGAAAATACATGAGGACTGAAGAAGATAAATAAAAATATCCACTGCAAGTAATATATTGATTAAGTTAAGAAATTAGAATTAGAAAATGCAAATATTTCAAATAAGAGTTATTAGTTTAGTTTTCTCAGAAAGCAATACATAAGGAGTAATAATGAACATGGTTAAGACAGAGCAAATATCTTGGTGACTGTGTGTAAGGAAGGACAATCCCATGTCTTGGTCACTGTTCTAAGTCCTGGAGCCTTCACGGTGCAGACCTATTTGCTGCTTGTCACATTTGCTGTTTGGTTGCTATGATATTTACCCAGAATTTACTTTTGCCTTTAAATTCTATTTTGGTTCAACTACTGTATTTCTCACTGAATTTCTTGATATTTTTCAAAGGATTCTAATTGCATCTACACATCTCTATGTATTTTTTTTTTTCTGAGGTTGTTACATCTCATGCCAAAGTATTGTTTACATTGTACTCTATTTTGGTAGCTGTTTCATGCAGGCAGTTCTGATTCTTTCAAAAGGTTTTGAAGCTGAATCTTCTGATCCTGCTGTCAACTAGTGTATATGACCATGTTTCCACTGACTTTGGTGGGTAATAGCAATTTTTGGCAGCTGACAACAGCAACTTTTCTATACCAAAAAGAAGAATTACAAATCTCCAGTGTTTATGGAATTGCATTATCCCTCTGAAACTAATTCACTGCCCGCTAAAATAATCTTTTTATCTATTCATGAACAAGTAAAGACAAAATGACTAACTATAAGGTGTAGTTTTCATCTATTTTTAATAGTGCAATAAGTATTTTCAAAGTAAGCATAAATAACCTTTGACTGAATTGTTCTATTTAGCTTTTAACAATAATATGTGGCTAGAATTATTGTCTAGCCTACTTAACAGCCTGATTTTTGCCTAATGTGTTGAAATTTAAAATGATCAGCTGCACTAATAACAGCAGCTTGGTGTATGTAACATGAGAATTAGTCCTGAAAACATCAGTCCATGAATTTCTTATTCTCACGTCTTCTGTAACTCAGCATATCAAACATCACATGTCAATTGACACTTCAAATTGCCTTGGTTTACTTAACTATAGATGATATTTTCTTTTTAAAGGAGAACTTCAGTACCCGTTACATAAAAAAAGGAGACATTTAGAAAAATATGGCTGAAAAATAGCACCTAGTTTTTAAAAAATGCAGAATTTCATTAGTAAACCATGTTGTATTTTTAAGCAAGTATTGGATTTTTGTGGCAAGGCTTTGTTTGCTATACAAAGGGGCAACATGGATGGCTTCTGTGAGAGGCTGCCAGAAGCTTCCCACATGTCCCAGAGAGACAATTCCAGATGGCTCCAGGATAGACTTGCTGCTGACCAAGGCCAAGCCATCAGCAATGGTGGCACATCTCTGGGACAACAGATTCAAGAAGGGAAAAATACCACTGCACAACAGCTACTGGGAGAGAGGAGTAAGAATATGTGAGAGGAACAGCCGGGCTGACACTGAAGTCAGGGCAGAAAGAGGGACAGGAGGTGCTCCAGGTGCCAGAGCAGAGATTCCCCTGCAGTCCGTGGTGCAGACCATGGTGAAGGAGGATGTGCCTCTGTGCGCAGCCCATGGAGGTTCACAATGGAGCAGAGATCCACCTGCAGCTATTTCTGCTCACAGGCAACTTGATGGCAAAGCTCCATAGCAGGAGAGAGTCCACAGGGTTTTATTAAAAGTAGACGTGATCTATATTTCGACAGTCCCACAAATAGCAGTCAACAGCAAGAAGTACCAGGGTAAACCCTGAACTGCAGTTTGCAGGCAGAGCTTCACTGTGAAATCACAGTGGTCACAGTGAAATCTTACTATAAAACATGGCTATTTTTTGTGAATGCCTACCACCCAGAAAGATCTTTAGTGAGGTTCTGATTAATGGAAAGCTGAATACGAGTCAGCAGTGCCCTGGCAGCCAGGAGGGCCAAGCGTGTCCTGGGGGGCATCAGGCACAGCATCGCCAGCTGGGCAAGGGAGGGAATTGTCCTGCTCTGCTCTGCACTGGGGCGGCCTCACCTCGAGTCCTGGGGGGCAGTTTTGGGTGCCACAACATAGAAAAGACATTAAGGTCTTAGAAAGCATCCAAAGAAGGGCCACAAATATGGTGAAGGGTCTGGAATGGAAGCCATTTGAGGAGCGGCTGAGGTCATTTGGTCTGTTCAGCCTGGAGGAAACTGAGGGGAGACCGCATTGCAGTCTTCAGCATCCTCATGAGGGGAAGCAGAGGGGCAGGCACTGATATCATCTCTCTCATGACTAGTGAGAAGGCTTGAGGAAACAGCATGAAGCTGAATCAGGGGAGGTTTAGGTTGGATATCAGGAAAAGGTTTTTCACCCAAAGGGTGGTGGAGTACTGGAATAAGCTTCCCAGGGAAGTGTTCACAGCATCAAGCCTGCCTGAGTTCAAGAGGCATTTGGACAATGCTCTCAGGCACATGATGTGATTCTTGGGGTATCCTACGCGGGGCCAGAAGTTGGACTCAATGATTCTGATGGGTCTCTTTCAACTCAGCATATTCTATGATTCTATGATTGTACTACATAGAATAACCTAAGTGTGTTCATCTTTTTATTGCAGGGATAACTCTTAACAAGTAGATAAGCAGAGTTATAACTCCTGAAAGATAGCTATATAACAATTTATGCTCCTCTTCCCCTGGGAAAGCAACTACTATGTCTGCTGGTTTCTGTAATCATTAAGTATTGCAGGGAAGCATGACCTGGTTGGAATCAAAGGGATAAAGTGAGTGGAGGTAAGGTGCAGGGACTGGTTCAGCATAGTTGTTTGGCTGGCTGCCCTTTGCACAGCCCTTCCAGCACTGGGCTTCAAGCCATCTTGGGCTCTCTCTGACACTCCTGCTGTCGTGCCTCACCACCTTTCTTGGCTGCCTTGTCCATGTTTTTTGCCTTCCACCTCTTACTCTCTTTTTTAGCCACTGGTAGGGGTAGACTCTCAGGGCATTCTGAGCTCCACGAGTTGTTCCAGAGATGTGGGTCCCTGCTCCACTGTCTGCTGGCACAAGCCCTACTTGTCTCTGCTGTGTGATCCTGTTGGGAATCTCAGGATTACTGGTATGCTTGTGCTTTGCTAGCGATGCATTAAATCCTCCCTTGTCCTGCCAGCCATTCCTCCCTCCCCTCCCTGTTCACTACTTGATGTAACAGAAATTATTTCAGTTTCAGAGGATGTGCAAAAAACTGATTTTGACCATTAAGAAGAATCCTGGTTTGAAAAACAGCCTTAGGAGATGCAACTTTTCCCAGCAAAAATGGCAAAGTAATCATGTGTTCTGGGTTTTTACCTTTTTCTTTTCTGTGCAAGTTCATTACAACTGAATGTAACCCAGGCAGAGCAAGAGCTTCTGCTTAGCTTTCATTAATTTTCTGTTGGTTAAGCAGCTTGGTTGTTGAGCAGTAAGCAGTACAACTACACTAGTGCCTTCAGGCTGAGAAGCGTGCTCATTCTTTGCCAAGTTTCCATCTTGTATATGTGATGCCATGCCTTGGTGCTACAAGCATGACTACCATCAGATTTGTGGTAGAATCAAACTCTTACTGAGTATGATCTAAATTTACTCAGTTCCTAGAAGCAGTGCATGTTGAGTGGTAACTCTACAACGTACAAGAGCTGTGTCAGTTCAGACTCCCAACAAACCACTCTGTTCCCAAGATTCCTGTGTCTCAAACAGCAATCACATATACCCACAACTCCACTTGCTCTGCTCAGATATGGGTAAATATGTGTTTAGGACTGTATGTGTCCTAAATCCTCTCCACCTTTCAATCCTCTTCTTCCCCTGAGCGTGTTCTTAAGCAGCAGAATGCAAGCCAAGTTATGGCACAAATTTAGACGGAAAAAATTCGTAAGTCAGTTGAGGAACGGTTAGTGTTTACAAGCAATAGTTAAAATAATCCCTATAATATATATTGCTCATATATCATCCAGAAGCAAAGGGTTATTTTAAGCAAAATCCCTAGTTAAATTAGTATTGAGCTTTACTATGGCAGGTATTATATTATGGAATTTAACAAACCCATAGTGAAAGTTTGGTTTAAGCCTGGGCAACTGGAATTTAATGATGAGATAAATAGGCTATGTTCTGTCTAGCTATGAAGGATTTGACAAAGAAAAAAAGATATCTAAATGTTCCTCCTTTTATTCTGATAGAAGCATTGTAAAGCAAACTACTTAAGAAAAATTGAACTTGCTGCATATTAAGAGGAAAAATCTTTGTGGCTAATGAACTAAACAAAAATAAATAAAAATATTTCATTGAATTTTCAGTACACAAAATCTCACTATATGGCTTTGGTTTTGACAGCCTATTTTAACTATGTAATTTGTTATTATTAGAAAAGATTCAAAACTGATCTATGGCCATCAGACAAATGTTTTCTCTTTCAGCTGTTAAATAAATAGGTCTGTCTTTCCTTTGTGTCTCATTAAAATGGAAGGAGGCATTTATCTGGCTTTAACGTGCCTGGTTATATGCATTATTGCTAATTAATAGCATTAAGTGTCTGAGCAGTAGAGAGTGCAAAGTAAACAGAACTCTAAAAACACTAAATCAGGGAATTGAACACATCCAAGCAGAATGAAAACAACACATTGAAGCTGCTGTTCATCAGCTGCAAAATTTTTTTTGAGTCCTGGGGGTATAAATTTTTAGGACTGTGTTCAAATGTAATGGTCTTAGTGGCTTACTTAGCATGCCACATTAGGAAGAAGAGAGCAATATGACTTCACTCCAGAGGTGAAACTGGCTAGAAGGATCCCAGGTGGATTTGTGATAAGGAGCTACCAAAATCAGGTTCCAAGGGTGTTGCAGTGGGGTGGCCGCAACCTTCCCTGGGAGACAGCCTTGGCCCGTGGAAGAATCAAGGAGACGATATTTGATAGATGTTTTCAGATTTTATTCCCCCTGGCCGCACATGGCCGGAGCCCAGCAGGGACTCCGACAGCGACTGCCCCCTAGAACAGCTCTAGAACAACCCCCCCGGGGTCCCGTGAACACCCCCTTAAGTACAGGATTCCCGCGGGCTACATTCAAACTGACCAATTGGGGACGGGATTTTGGGTACACGTGACCAAGGGAACAGGGAGAGAGAAACCCCATGCCCCAAGCATCCACTTATGCCCACCTCCCCCACAGGGAAGCACCTCTTCACAAGGGCTAAAGCAGATGTCAAAACATAAGGCACCAGTTGAGACCTGTGCTCAGCACTCAAAATCAGAAGGAGCCATACCTATTAGCTATACGTAATGTTCATAGTAAAAGACATTTTACAGCAATAATAAAGGGAAAAAATTAAGAAGAATATTAAGTACTGCAGAAAAACAACCTATTCCATAGAATATAAATCATTATTGAGAAGCCAATTTTCATTTCAGTTTTTGCTTTAGATTTAAAGAATTATATACAAATGTATCTTTGCAATTTCTTCAGCTTCCATATACCTAACTTAATTTTGTGCCTTCTGAGTTTAGAAATATAAAAGCCAAGGCTCTCAAGACAATTAGGTCTCTCCTTCCTTCAAGATACTTCCACATCAAGTTCTATGTTAAATGTAACTATTGTCTACAAGAGTGTGCTCGGCAAAAGGTCCCAGGAATTTCTGGTTCTTTCCCTATTAAACTAAAGAAATATTACCTCAAATAAATTGATTTTGACTGCCATGGCAAATTATGGATATCAAAGAATTAGTGATAAAAAAATCATTACGTAGAAAATATTATTACATGTTTAATGCACTTTCTTTGTGAAGTTTCAATGAGACCATTACTTTCAAAATTAATTGGGAATTCTGAGACATTGCAGCTTGGATGCACAGACAAAAATTGCCTATTTGAAAACAGCTAAAATAATCTAAGTCCTTTCTTTCCCTTTTACATCTCTCATTAAAATATTTTAGTATCTCTACTTCAAGTTCTCCAGTTAGGATGTTTTAGCAAAAATTATCAGAGCTAAGTACTTCAAGAGGTTCATCAGCTTCTCTCTTTGTCAGTATAACTTTTAAGAGCCACCGTGTGTACTTTAAGAACCAGACAATTCAAAAAAGCATGAAAGGCTTTAAATCACATGCCAGATGCAATCATTAGAACAGCCAGCTCCTTTGGGAGAACGTACACTTAGTAGCAATGCAACCAAGACTTCGTGCCTCAAACAACATGTTGATTTTTGATTTCTGGAGCAATATATTCTCAAGGCATCAGTACAACCTTTTATTTCTTGTTAATTACATATTTATCTGTGAGAACCAGTTTTCCACATAGACTATATAATTTGGATTGTATCTATCGCTCAGCAGGAACATTTCTGTCTCTCATAAAGCACTGTTTAGGTGCACAGATTTCCGTGGTTTTCCCTCTGGACCAAAGTCTATCACGTAACAACATCCGCTAAGGAATATGCTGCAAAGCTGTCTTCATATTTTTCCTCTCTTCCTCAAGATAGATTTGTCCACTTCTGGGAAATGAAGCCAACATCTTCACAATTGGTGTTACACACAAAATAAACAGTTGAAAATAATCATGTTGCAAACATGCAGCTGGCAGGCATTTTGTACAATACTCTGATTCATATATGGAGATGGTATGGAGAAATGGAGAAATGGAGATGGTACTGAATGTAAATTCTCTATTATTTGCAAGTACATATTTTAGCAGATTTTAGCATGTACAGATAAGCACGCTTCTTAAAAGTTCTAGTACTGCTAAATGCAGCATTGAATGTCCAAGTATTAACAACTTGGTGGGAAGTCTTTAGAAAATGCCTTTAATTTGTAAAATATTGAAAATCAGATTTAAAGCCAAACAACAAAAAAATATATCACCCAAGAGTGGAATTAAACTAATCTGGTTCCTTGACTTGGTTTTTTTTTCATATTGAGCATCCCTCAACACAGTTACAGTAGTGGAAGTTACCCTTCCATCTTCCTTACACATAGCTGGTATCTCATTTCTTGAATGTTCAGTATAGATTTACTCCTCAGAACTCAGTGCCTTTCTCCTGTGTATCAGTTCCTTAATTCCAGTTTCCTCAAGAGAGTTTTTTGTGGTATACACACTTTTATTGGAGCAAGAGTTCTGATTTCAGAGTGCTTGCTATTAAAAGACAGATTTTTTTGTAATTGTTTTTGAAATTCAAATAAACACTTCTCTCCACATGCTGAAAACTCATTGTAGACAGGAAAAAACACTACTTTGTGTTTGACATTTACAACAAACATTTCAGAATTTTGAACCTTTAGTCATCTACAGTTATTTAAGTGGGTACATAAGCTGGCATGTGACATAGGGAGCTAATTGTTTTACCATGATATCTGCTGCTTGAATTAATATAATAATGAATGTATATACGATGTTAACTATCAAAACAGAATTAAGTTGAAAAAAGCGAGATCTTTCTGTCAATGAGTCAGTTTTGTCTGTGGCCAGATTCAAGAGTCAGCTTAGTTCACAAGAAAAGGACCTCGTATTCTTGCATAAAGAAACACTTAACCCAGTATTAAACAGCTTTACATCTCCTTCAGGTAGCCCCTGGAAAGCACTGTGCCCCTGGAAGTTATCTGTCCAAGAATGACTGTAACCTACCCCTGCCTGTATGGCATGTACATTCCAGGCACAGCATGTTTCATCATCCCATTTGAGGAAGTTATAATGTTATTACATATATACATGATAAAATATGTAGTAAAAACGTACAGAGCTGTGAGCAAGTTTTAAAGCAAGAAAAATACAAAAACCCCTCAAAATATACAGATTGTTCCATTTCATCTGTCACTCATTACTTTCCTGGAGTTTCATTAGTTTTAAAAAATAACATGTTTGTGTAAAAACTAATAATCAAGATTTAGTCACTAAAATTCTAAAAATTTTTCACTGGACAATATTAAACACTGAAATCCTTTAGTATAGTGTTAACCTTTTTATTGTGAAGAATCAGTATTAAAAAGTTTTAATAGCTATAAAACAGTCACCAGCATCAATGGCCAAGAAAGAAAATCAAAGCAGAAGAATGCTTTTGAGAGCTAAATATTTTCAGGGAACCACTCAAAATATAAATGGAAAGAAAACAGCGTCAGTATGCAATATATGTTTGCTACCAAGGTAAATGGCATAAAAATTACGTGAGATGATCATCCAGAAAGTGACAGGACTACTTCCAGTTAAAAGACAGCAGTGTGATCCTTCAGCTGCTATGGAATGCTTTGATTACACCTTTATGTAGAAGCTCTTACATTTCATTACACTATGTGGCAGTAAGGTGGAGTACAACATATGGAAATCCAGTCAGGCAAAAAGAAACATTAAGAAAGAAATAGTAAGTGTATGGTGGCACTGTGAATATCCATATGTAAGGAATCATTTTGGGTCCCTTCCTGTCCATGCCAACAACTACACAGGTATTTTAGCACTGCTCTGTTATTTAATGGAATTTTTTTTTTTTTTGGCACATCTCTCAAGTCCCAGTTTCTTGTGGTACTCACCTCAGGCCATTCAATATCACTGCTCTGGAGACACTGATGGAAAGTTGTTTGATGGAGATATTTTGTCTTCCTTTTCTCCTATCCTATTTTTTCCCTTTCCTCTCTCCCTTTCCATTGGTAGCAGCTGCCTTTCCTGCAATACACTTTACTTAGTCCCCATCCCCACACTCACACATGCACTAAAGATTTGAAGCATTTCAAGCAGACATTTATTGAATGTCTTCTATATGTGATAACACTCAGTGTATGTAATGTTATACTTTAAAGAATTTTATCTTTCAAAGTGAACTGGTTAGATATTTTGCAAGTCTTCTCTACTCAGTCCCTGTACAAATAAAATTGAGGTTTATTTTAAAACTACATCTGCAAATATCAAAATCTCCACAAACAAAGACTGCTGTTTTAATATCATGAATATGAATTTTATTGATGAAAACTGCAGCATTTAAACTGACAGTATTAAGACTGGTTACTGAGATATTGGGATATAATATGTGATATGTACAGACCTTGCAGCTATCCTTACTGAAATGGAACATTATACAGCTGAAAAATCCCAGTTAGCAGGCCTCTGCGGAAGGTAAAAATTCTTTTCCTGTGCAGCAGCATTCTCTGTTGAAAGAAGTGCAATGAATAAATACATTATTTGTATTATGATAGCATCCAAAAGCCCATCCACAGCCAACAAAGCTTCAACTCTTGCTGAAGGACTTAATCATGCTCACTCATATGAAGGATGAAATATGGGAAAATGACATAACATATAAGCAAAGTGTCAGTAGTGTCAAATGTAATGTATCTGCTCAATTCTCATGATTTTCAAATTCCTTTAAATGCAGTTTGAACAAGAAAACAAAGAAAAATAGGAAGAATTGGGAAGTAAGGGGAAAATATGCTGAGAAAGAACAAGTTTGATAAAACTCAGAAAATTTTAGCATAAAGTAATCATATTATATATATCCTAACTAATCAAGAAAATGTGCTACTGGACTGATTTTGACACTAGAATTATGCTCCTAATTCATTCGAACATGTAAACATTTGAGCAGCAGCAATCATCCCATGATGGGTGATAAAATAGAGAAACCTGAGTAATAGTACAATAGGAAGGAGAGGAGAGGACAGGACAGGACAGGACAGGACAGGACAGGACGAAATTATGGCAGGAAGTGACAACAGGCAGGGAGGGAAGCAGCCAATTATGGATCATTGGTCCTGATAAATAGTGTGTTTTGTTTTGTCTTCTTTAAAAGGAAAACATGTACATGGGGCAACTCCTGAGCAAAGTTTTTAATCGTAAAACTATCCATAGGCGGCAGAGTTCCTATTTTTTCTGTACAAGACTTACAGGAACAAAATTTCAAAGCCTATTTCAGCAGCCCAACCTATTCAATTTCACAGTTTGGCGATTAGCCACTTTCTAAGATTGAGCACTATATGTAGGGATTACCTCACCCATGTTGACATGCAGCCAGCACTTTGGTGAGAAGCCATTTCTTTACAGCAAAATATTTTTAAGATGGTGAAGGAGAATAAATCTGAAAGAAGCAATTCATCTCCTGTATTGGCAGAAGGTAGATACCTTAGTTTGAATTTTATCCATGACATTTGCGGCTTGAAAGGAGGAACTAACTGTTTTTGTCAGCTCCATATTAAAGAAATGAGAGGGGGAAATATCCAGGATTTATCAATAATTTTAACACTTATGTTTTCCACAAGAATTCAGAGAGCTCTTTTTTAGGATTAGGGGAAAATGTGTACACACAGCAGCCATCGGTATGACTGCCACACATGTATATCTAGGGAAACTTCTTCTGAATAGAGGAAGCAAGAACACTGATAGGAAGGACTTTACCATATCTCAAACTGTGAAATAAGAACTCCAGATCCACGATGGCTTTTTATTGTTCTATCTTCAGATTCCTCATCTTTCATTTCTTTTAGTGTAGAAATTAATTAGATCAAAAGCAGTCCATTTATGTCAACTCAGGCTACAATTACAATTCCCATGTCTATAAAAAGATTTTAGCTTCTGACTGAAAATTATTGAAAAGAAATAAATTAGTTCATGGAGTATTAGTAATTGGGGAATGGAGAGAAATGACACTGCCACAGCCCAAGAGAATGTTTGTTTGCTCTTGGATCTCTGATGAGTTGCATTGGAGTCTGGAGGTAACCTCCAAAGAGTGATTGCTCCTGGCTTTCTGAAGCCGGTGTGTTTGCTTCGCCTGGCTGGGTGCTGGCCAGCCATCTGTCAACAGAGCTTGCCTTGTTTAGCCTAGCAAAACAAAAGCTGAGAGAGACACAGTCACTCTCTATAAACACTTAGAGGATAAACAAGGGAGAAGAATAAGAACCTTTTCATCTAAGGGATGATGTTGGCATAAAAACAAGTAGAAACAAACTGGCCATGAATAAATTTTGGTTGGAATTTAGACGGCCTTTTGGGAGAAGCACTGTTGCAAAATAGCCTTCCTACAGCTGTAATTGGAGTTATACAGCTTCAGGATTTTCAAACTTGAAGTCTTCTCTGTTTTTGAAGAGGATTTTATTATATTTTCTCCAAAACCTGAGTAAAATGATGCCTGCTCTGTACCAAAATATTTACCACTGATCATTACTCCCATTTATACTGCCACAAAACAGTTGGCTTTGCAAAGCCATATGAATATTAGTTTCAGAAGACCATTAAATGGATGCCTTTCTGAACATACATTTTTGAACGTCTCATAATCTGTTTTTTTAGCACAAATTCTGGGGAGCAGCTGACGCAAACTAAAATGACTTTGGTTCTAAGTATGGACTGTGTCAGGTAAGTGGCACTGCAGCTCTCCTTGCATAATTGATGATGCTCTCACAAGTTAAACACCACCTTTAATGCAGATCCTGTGGTGCTTTAGAGGAGTCTCTATGCCATATGACCTGGAAATATACGCAATTTAATCAAAAATTATGACTATGAGGGACTGGAGGGAAGATGTACATCCCATTAATTTTTTAGGTGAATCCAAATTCAACTATATGAAACCTTGATCTAACACAATAGGTAAATTCATGATTGAATACATCTGCAAATAAGATAAAAAGCCAAAGCTTAATTTCCTAATCTGTTTTATAATACACTTGGAATCTGAACCTTCAATTACCAGCCTCATTGAGAAGATACTCTGGTTGTGCTTTCCTTATCTTGGAGAAAATTATAACAGGTGCAGACCTCAGTCTTGCCTGTTCTTGGCACTGGGCTAGAAGAGGGGGAAGGAAGTTTTACAATAAGTGATGAAAGTCGGAAACAGTTCAAATACTTGGGATGCTCTGATATATCCAAATAAAATATATTTGTGTCCGGAGAGAGGCTGAGCAATTCAGATGTACATAATGAATAACTATTTGTTATAAGTTTCTGTGACCTTTTACATAGACATAATTTTAATGCATGAGCTGCATATGAAAAACTCTTTCATATCTTTTTTTTATTTACTCAGTAAGGCAGTGTGGAAGAACAGAAAACTTGCACGTTTCCTGAAATTAAAAAATAGCCGTTCTTCATTTGTTTAAACATGGTATTTCACATATCCTTTGCAATTTCTTGTTCTGATCCTGAAAAGGCATTTTCATAGAAAACTTTGCAGCTCACTACATTTCTTCTCCTATTTTACTTACTGTGACAGTCGTCCTGTAACATTACATTTCCTGCACACATTACATTGTTCTTGAAGGAGACAGCAGACACCAGTTTGGTACTGACATAGACAGCTCTGAATGCATAGAGAAAATGATGGCCAGCATTTCCTGGAATGACCTTACCTTTTAGTGGAAATCTGTAATAGCTATTCAGAACTTCAGTTTAAGCCAATGTTTCACACTAGTTATCAAATCAGATATATACTCTACAAAAGTCTTCACTGACTCTACTACTACTGGTTACTTTTTCACCTGGCAGGCAAAACTTACATGGCTGACAGAAGTTAAAACTCTAGTTAGAACTGCTAGGAAAAACGTAAGAGTTAGAGTTGGACCAAAACACCTTAAGATATGAGTGACTCAATCCTGCGTTATTGTTTCTTATCACACTTAACATTTGCTCTTGGTCTTTATCAGTGAGTCAAAAAAAATGCTCTAATTAGGTAACTGCTGACCTTATAGGAGCTAAAAGATTGGGAAACTGGGCTCAGTGATAACTTCATACTTGAAAAGAAATGAACTTGAACTTACCTATACATTTCCTATTTGGAAATGCAATGGAAATCACTTTTTGTTGTGTTAATTAACATGTAGCTATTTAAACTCATTCTTAAAATTTAAAATATCAGATAGAAAACAGGTGCTTAATGGAGCTAAAGGTGTTCTGTGGAGTCAGTTGAAAATATCTGACATTTCAAAGTGATTGATGAAAAGGTCAAAATAATCTTTAGAACTGTTATGTGAATCCCGCTTTTACCTATCTTTGGATCTTACAAAGATGCTCTCATTTTCCATGAGGGTGAGATGCTGCTGACCATACAAGCTTTGGAGAACATGCTCTTTGCTAATGAATACTCTTTTTTTGTTTGTTTGTTTGCACAATGATAATGGAATGAAAAAAATGCAGACATTGCATAAAATGTAGTAAAAGGTCTTCACTTTTTTTTCCCCCCGAACTTAAATATTATAAAATAATCCAGACAGAGCAGTGGAAACATGTGACTCTGACTAGAGATGTTAGCCAACACCACTGTCAGGGTCCTGCGAGGACCAGGGCTCCCCTAACCTGCCCATGGGGAAGGGCCTCATGTCAGACTCCCGGGACTCCCCACAACCTACCCATGGCCCAAGACCCGATATCAGACCCCTCCCCTGGGTTACCCCCACGCTTCCTGCAGTTCCAGGACCCCATGGCAGCCCTCACAGTGCCATCATCCCGTCCCGCACTTATTCCTCAGCACATGGGGTCCCCCTCCGGCCTTGCACAGCCTGGGCTTGCCAGCGGGCCCATGTCCAGCCTGGCGTCAGCCCGCCGCCACCCCCATGGCCTTGCCCAGCCTCCTGCGGCTGTGTGGGCCTGAGGCTGTGGCTGACCCTCGGAACACGCCCGGCCACCATGAGCTGGGCACACAGCTGCGCCCGGCGGAGCCCCCTCGGCCTGCGCCGCTCCCTCCCTCGGCGTGGGGCTGAGCCCGGTATTCGGGCCCTGCCCATCCAGCACCTGGAACCCTGGGCTCCCCGCTCCTGGACCTGCTCTGGCTGCTCCCTGGCAGCTGTGTCCTCTCTCTAACCCAAACTGCGCAGAAAAAACAGGAAAATTTACTGCTTGGCAGGTCTTTTAAAACGGAGGAGATATTTTATAAAGTCATTAAATAGTTAAGATAGTTTTTGTTCCACATTCCATTTAATCCATGTGTACAAGCTATATACACGCAAGAAACTGGAAGGGACAAATGCTGTTGCTCAGCAACAAGAAACTGGCAGAAGCTCAAATACTCCACGTTTCCAGCAGACGATGGTTCTCTGAGCTCACAATCAATAGCATTTGATGCAAAGGAAATGCCCAGTTTATCACATTTGCCATCTAATAACACCTCAAGTTTATTTGTGACTGGCACACATAAAAACATATCTGAACTCCAGCTGTTTGAATAATGTCTTGAAAAATTCACTCTTTTTTTTGCTTGAAAGCCAGTTACAACAAATGAGTTTGTTATTTGTAGGTATTCAGTGAATAATTTATGGAAACAAATGTCACTGTATAGGTTATTCAAGAGATTCAGTTTAACTATTCATGAGCCAGGCTGTTCACAGATGACTCAAGTCCATCATAAAATCTAAATTATGCTTCTTCATTTGTTCAACACCTTCTTCCTTTGTGGTTCTTTATATATGACTTTGGTTTTATGCATACACACATAACACTCACATTTTGTTTCTTCTTCTACACCTCTCCTTTTTCTGTTTCTCTACTCCCCTTCAGTCTTTTTGTTCTTCAGGTTTTCTTTTGGCCTTTCCATAGTTTCTCCTCTCCTCTTCGGGGCTACAATTATCTGCTTAGAAGATGAAATTGTGTTATCTCTCCCAGTAAGTTGCTCCTTTGAGGCAGTGAGTTTTGGCAGTAGGCAGCAGGCATGGCCCCACTAGCCACCACAAAGGTGGAGCTGGGAGCAGCACCAGCAGACAGGAGCTATGGAGCTCAGTAAAGTACTGATGGTATAAGTCCTGGGATACAGCACAGGAAGAGACAGACAAGAATCTGAATTTTCTGGTGTTGAAAAACTATGGTGATGAGAACTTCATCACAAATTGAGTTTTACTGTCCTTCATTTTACTAATAAAAACTTAGGCATCATCTGCTTAATGTTTCTCATCGAGCTATCACCACACTGTCTGTCCCGCCTTAGAGACCTGTCTTGAAGCAGGATGACTCCCTCTCTAGCACTACCAATTTTCTTCATGGGATATAGATGGATCCTAAACAATTAACTTAAACAAAGTGCCTAAACTTAAGAAATTCAAAGTTGAATGAGATTAATCCCATTCAATTTTCAGAATGGCTCCAACAGTCCACAGGATTTAATTATTTTTTCCTTCATCTCTCATACTAGTACTGGGATGAGGGCATATGTTTTAGAAGAAAACCTAACCTTGAATTCAAAATATTAATTAGCAATTAATCAGAATCACAGCTATTGAAAAATATATTAGATATGGGGCTAAGAAGTCTTTGGGGGATCCTCCTGGAAACATACGCTGGTGGAGAACAAGCTTTTGTAAAATGTTCCAATGGTTAAATGTAGCTTCCTTATCATATCTGACATATGCTGACATTGCCAAAATATATTTATGTATATATGTTTAGTTTAATTTCATTCCAGAATAGTGGAAACAGTTAGGTCAATGAAAGAAGAAACCCAGGACAGCAGAAGAAGCCTCGCCTTTTGGGGATTATATTTTAATGTTGTGCATAAAATTGTCCTAACAAACATATTAAGGTTTAAAAGCCCCCTTGCTCCTTTTATCTCTAAAAAATACAAGATTTCCATGCTATCCAACTTTTGGTTATTAAATTATTGACATTAGTATTATTATTATCCTGTTAAAAAGAACTATAACTGGTCATATATCAAACACATTTTGGTTTGTGGATAAACAGATTGCCTGAGGTAAAAGAATATCTTTAAATTTGCTACCTTCATAAATAGTCTGAAAAATGCAAATTATGTAAAGGATGCAACCTCAGTTAGCACTTCTCACTCTTCCTTCTTCCTAAGGTTAAAACAAACCTTGCTTCCTTGGTTTTATAATGAAAAGAAACTACATTCATATGCAAGACTAGGGGATTTTTTTGTTTCCTTTCACTGAAGCAAAGTTATATCTGTCATGAAAAATGTCATTGTTTGCTACATGTGTCTTGGAATTTTGATCCTATATCACTGAAGATATAACCTCAAAGACACTAGGTTACAAAAACAGCTACGAAAAGAACCCTGCAACGTTATTTTAACTTGTTTTCTGGAATGTGTGCCCTTACGGGCTTTTAAAGTCATATTTTCTAGGTTTTCTCTACTTCTATATAAAAACAGAATGCTTAATAGAGAAGACAAACAGAAAACTTGCATCTTAAACTCTTACTTACCTACAGAAATCCAGGAGATGATTCTGGAAAAGCAGTGTGATTAAATGAGGAGACTTTAAAAGGCATGATTTAGGGGAAGCAGATCTGGGATGTTCAATATTTGTTTACAAAGTTTCCCATTGCCAAAAAAACACAACAATTACTTGCAAAATCAATAAGAAAAGATAAATTGGAGTTAGGATTTGAGTTGATGCTCAACATTTCAGGTGCAAAGTAGCTCTGATTTGGCTGTTTCCCTGATGATATAAGGTATTAACTTCTTAATAGAAGTTGATATAGTTGATTACCAAAGTATCATGCCTATGATAATGAACCTTGAGGGTTCAGGATTTTTCTCAGAAGCCAGTTATAAATGTAATGAAGACCAGAGATATAAACTGGCTAAATCAATTGACGCACACACTTTTACAGGACTGATCCCACAAGACAGTTCTTTTGAACAAAATACTTGCTTGATTTTGTTCAGGTAAATCTTGTTGTAGGAGACAGTGCATTTTTGGTATTGTTTTGGGGTTTGGGGGTTTTGTTGGGGTTTTTTGTTGTTTTTGGGGGTTTTTTTCATTTTTGTTGTGGTTTTTTGTTGGTTTTTTCCAAGATTCTTGTACGCTAAACTTGTGGAAATAACAGTTGAAGAATATTCTAGTCCTAGAATACCTGTCAATAACCTTTAGAAAGACATTAATTCCCAACGGTGGAAATTTCCAAGAATGTAGAACAATAATTCCTGATCACTTGGATCAAATTCCATTCCTACTGCTTTTATTGGTAAAGCTGGCCTAACTTTACTGGGATTATGACTTTTTAATATTCATCCATAGGTTATTAACAACTATTAGCATGCTGCAGCTATGCCCATAAATATTCAGATACTCAGTTCATAAATATTCAGATATTCAGTTCAATAAAACTCCATACTGTTCCATCATTTGTTTTGAAGTATTTATGAACAATTACCTGTTCAAAAGGAACATTATTACCTGTTCATAGGAACATTAACAATTCCAGGAGTCACAGAAAAATTAAAGGAGGCATCGTCAACTTCTTTCATTCAATTTTTCATAACTTTGGTTTCCGTGACAAAAAAGGAGGCAATTCCAAAAATCCAGCAGCTCATTATTTGAGACAGTCTGCTGTTTTCTCTGGAGAAGCAAGACACTTTTTTAAAGTCTCTTGTATGAAATTCATAATTCACTGAATGAAATCTGAAGGAAAAAGTAATTGAAGTAAAGCCTCTCTTTCGGTACGTGGTATAGTTTGTGAAGAACACTTACTGAGACTTATATTGGTTCTTCCTCCACTCCAAACTCACTGACTTATTTTGATGCCCTGATTGGTGTTACCAACATTTTTTCTCTTGGTTTTCTGTCACAAAATCTGACATAATTTGAACACTCTCTAAGAAAGAAATACTTGGAAGATGAGGGAGAGATTGTTTTCCTTTTTTTTTTCCGCCTATGGCACAGCATCCAGAACTCTGCACTTTCCCAGTAAGTGAATGAAAGTAGTTGATCTTAGCCATGGATGAACTCTCATTATGTTAGGAAATACCTCTTGAAAAGGCAACTAAGCAAGATCCCAAGTTTTGCTAAGAATTTTTTTAAGACTTTTTTGTTTTTATATGTTACATTTGAGAAATCCACATATAGAAAAGCAATTTGCTGAAGAAGGCACAAATCATGCTTGTTATGAACATACACACAGTATAAAAAGGTTTCTTTATCAATGACCTGGCTGTATCACTGGGAAAATATCCTTTTAGAAGGGGTATTGGTGTAGTGAAGTATATGGTATGCATATCTTTCAGTAGTTGTCTAAATGTCTAATGCAGACAAGGCAAGAGGAAATATAAACCAACATGAACATTTGAATCATGAAATTTAAGCAGAAAATCCTTTAAGAAGAAGCATTCATTGCGATTATCCCCATTTAAAATACAATACTGTAGTACATGAATATCCGGTTTCAGGATTTGGTTCCACATTTTTCCATGGATTTTAAAAGGTCACACTAGCAGTGGTCCTGATGGAATCAGATCTTGTAGGAAATTGTTATTTTCTTCACAGTCTTAGCATATCATTACTGAACAGTCTTTTATAGCATGAAGCTAGGTTTATTATTACAACTGTACAAATGCTGAAAGCCAGACACTGTTGTTAAGCAGTAAATGCATTGCTTGCAATGTTGCCTGCATTTTCTTGTTTAGCATAAAACCAGATTAGCAGCATAAAAGTTCAGGTCTCTTATATCTGTATTTGTCCACAACCTGTGTTTCCTGATGCTATACAAGGTTCTTGGAGTCCAGAAGTTTTAAATAGACAACAGAAAAAAGAAATCAAATGCTTCAGCACAGAGAAAGTGTCTCAAGTATCATATAGTGGCACAGCAAGGTCTTTCAACAACAACCAAACCAAATCAAACCAACAAAACAACAAAAAAACCTCCAAAAATTTAGTAAAGACAAATGGTGCATGCAAATGGCAGAAGGATCGTAAGTAAAGCAGCAGCACAGGAATGCGTGAGGGAACTGACTCATCCTTCACCAAAAAAAAACCCCAAAAATACAATGTTTACTTGCAAGCAATCCCTAACTTCCCAGCTTATTTTTGATGTGGTGAAGGACTCTGCTCTGCTTTTATGAAATCATTACATTAAGAAAAGACTGATTTAAAAGGGATCCATCTGGAAGAAAGACTTCTAGTCAAAAGATGTGACTACAGATCTGATATACTGCTCTAAATTTATTTCCCCTTGTTTCTGAATGTGATTTGTAGCTGCTGTTTTTCGATGTTCAACTGTTCTGGCTTGACTTCAGCATCCAGACCCCAGTCAAAAATAGGATTTTCCAACTGTTAGGGAGGCTTTATACCTTGTGATCCACACATTCATAGGGTTCCATGAACTATGTGTAGCGAACTAACAAAATATTTCTCAAGAAACCCGAAGGCAATATATTGTCATATAGCAATCTGTTTGCCTGTTTTGGGATTTGTTTTCTAAAGTGTTCAACACCATCATTGGAAAGTTTCTTGTAGTCCACTATCACGGTGGTGGCATCGGTGGATCGATGCCGCGTTTTCTCCACGGTGTCCCTCGTGGGGACGCTTTGGCGTCGCTCTGCCAGCACCCACGCGGGCACACGATCTCAACCCCTCAGGTAGTCGCGAGCAGCCACTCACACACAGTCCACGCGCGAACCGGAGACGAAAAGGTGAGGGGGTTCTCTGTGTGCAATTCCGAGGCGTTTAATGGGTACCGAGAACCAATGCACTTGAAGGGAACAGGGGCAAAGAACACAGAACAAAAGCCCACACGTGGCCTTATCCCGGAGGGTCCCAAGGGTGGGCAGAGCATGAGTAACCAATAGTCTGAGGGCTGGGGGGTGGAGGCAAGGCTGAGTGACACAACAGGGGCCAGTGGGAAGGGGGAGGGGAGCGGGGAGAGGACCAGGGACCAGTGGGGTCTTGATGAAGGAAGAACTTTCTAGCACAGGGGTGTGCGGAGATACCCCTTCATAGTAACACGGAGGGTGTAACGTGGGCTTAGCCACCGCAACAGTTCACAACTGGACACAATGACACACACCTCACACTCCAGCATAATGCAACTCTGTGCTGTAGCAGGATTGTGGGCAGTAAAAAAGGATGATATTATAGGTTATAAATAACCTAGACATATTATTATTTTTGACTGAACTTACAATTCATTTTACACTAGCATGAAATCCACCTGTGAATTCTAATCCATGAAGTAGTAAAATTAGTAACTGCATAAGGACTGAGCTTCCTTTGTAGAAGTGTGCAGTTTGTTTTTAGAACTCCGTTTTGTAAATGTTTGTTTGACCTAGTGGTTGAATGGAGAAACACATGTTTATTTAGACTACACATTTGTTAACAGTGCTTTGAAATGACACTTTGTCTTTCAATAAAATGTTGTTTGGGATGTGCGACAGAAATCTGGAATGATATTATTTCTGTTAAGGTTGTTCATTTTCTTTTGTAAAGGATACAAGAAAGTTTCATTCATCTACCTTTAAAGTGAGCTGAAGGCATCAAAACTAGGAGTTACTGGAATATACATCCCTTCTGAAGTGCCCTGAAATGCCCTCTCTGGGCTTCAGGAAGGCTGCAGGTTCTACAGAATGTTTTCCTGAGCCATTGTCACATCACCAAACAATTTTGCCTTTCAAAGACATGACCCTGAGTGCACATCTGAGGTGATGCATTTGTTTCTCAACACCAGAGGGAAGGTGACTTATGCTTGTTATAGGATGAAATACTCACTGGGCACTGATACATGGTATTTTCAAGCAGAAGACGTCTCTAGCTGTAGCTATTTTAAAAGGAGGGGTGTAATGAGAAATCAGCACTTCAACATGAATTAACTGTATTTTTCTTTGAGTTCATAAAAATCTGTATGTTTCCTGTTAACAGACCCTGTTACAGCCAGGTCTTGAGGCACTGTGTTTGTGTTACCATCTTCAAACACTGGCAGAAACAAATAAAATATGTTCATCTGGAGGTCTAGCAAGTTTGCTTTTACAGCTTAAAAATACTGACACATCAAATAAAGGGCTATGGTCCACAAGATTTATCAAGTGTTGCAATCAGGTCTTTGAACTCCATCATTTCAAGAAATGAAAGACTAGAATGGGAGCCAAAAAGGTTAACAAAAGAAACAGAGGGGAGAAAATCTGACATGTTGAAAATACAAGATGGAAATCTGGTTGCCTTCAACAGATCAAAACTGTACTTCAAGAATCAATTAAATAAAATGAAGTTAATACAAGCTGCTTCATTTATGACTAATCATCACACCTAAATGCGTGCCTCCTTTTTAAATATTAAAATATCTGGATAATTTTACTAGTACTGTTACTGCTACTATTCCTACTATGGTTTTATTACAGAAATGTAATTTTCTTTTAGTGAAACAAACTTTAAAAATATCTGATGTTTTCTCATTAGAATAGTTCTAGTGAGTTTAAAAACAATAGAATTATTTGTTGTTACTTTATTTTCTGGGAGAAATAGTTGCTATACTATGATAACGTACAATGTGATAAACAAGATGCTAACTCCACAGGGCATTGCTACCCAGTATGACTTTTACTCTGTTTGAAATCTGCCCATTAAGAGTAATGACCTCATTCTACATTGAGATTTGCCTTACAGACTCTTCTCTTGATTCATGTAACAAGAAGGAACTCTGGCAGAAGATCCAGCAGTAGAGATTGATTCTAGGGAGCTGGGGGGCGAGTTTTGTTTTGTTTTTTTGATGGTTGGTTGGTTGGTTGGCTGGTTGGGTTGGGTTTTTTTCAGGGCTCAGGCTGCACACCAGCAAACTGCAAACCTAAAATTGCAATAGGGATCAACTTCAAATGTGTGCTTCATTAATTTATTCCACATTGAAAAAAGGCAGAGACCAAGGAAGCAGGCTTTGGTGACTTGAAGAGGAACCAAAAAGAAAGCTGTACAATCTGGAACAGATTCATTGTTTTAAGGTTCTCTGGAGAAAATACTGTTGTGAAGCTCTCTGAGAAAGGGCTGTTAATAAGAAAAGTGGGGAAAAAATGTTCATGTTCATTCTCTTTTATTTTGGAAGACAGAAAAACCCCAAAACAAGACGCATAATCAAGGTGTTGACTTGGAATGTATACTCTGTTCACTCCAGCAAGGTGACCAGCTACCAGAAACATCCCATAAGATTATTCATTTTCTGTTCCCCAGGGGTTAGACTTCATTTGACAGTTACTTTTGATCTGAGACAGGCTAAGAAAAGTTCCTCATATGATGGTGAGTGTAAAAAAGTAGCATCTTCAGACTAAAACATCAGTTTTCCTGATTTCCAGTAGAACAGTTGCAGGCTCTGACAAATCCCAGTGAAGAAATCTTACTCCAATTTTCAGGTACTGAAATAATATAACCAGTGCAGAGGAAAAGTATCTAAATACTAAATATTATTAGCATCAAGTACTGCAAGAAAAATAACAAAGCCTTTGAAATAGATGGGCAAAGAAGGAAATCATGTACTTCAGAGGTATGGCTTCAACTGTACCACGGTTTCTTAATATCTGTTTTAAAGCTGTATTTTATGCCTTTGTGTAAAGAATGTGATTAGTTCCCTAGATCTTTTACGGATCCAAGGTAAAAAAACTACAGTGAAAAGTATGCAGCAATGCTGAGTATGTAAGTTCTTGACATTTTAAACATGTACACACACATGCATCCATGTACACATATATGAGTGTGGGCATGGACACACAAAAACAGTGTCATTATTAGTCTCTCTCTGCAGCTCAAAACTGCAAAGGTGTTGAAGACTGTGGAACAGATAATGTTACAGATAATACTAAAATATTAACATTCTTTTTATGGAGGTACGGACTGAAGAGTAAAAAGATCATTGCTTCCTACTATTTATCAATCATTCCACTATTTAAAACGTTTTGGTACAACAATCAGAACATAAATATATCATATCAGATTCTATTGCATCATAAGCAGAAGAAGATGTGCATAATGTTCAGGCTGAATTGTGTTTCCATCAAACACTGGGTAAACAGTGATGAATAAATGTTATAAAACAAGAGAATCACTTATCCGCCCCACTCACTCCTGCTGCCCTCTAGAGGACTGGTTCTCCTGAATACTGTTCAAAGAAAAAAGGATTCTCTGCACCATGCAGGAGAGAGCAGTGCCAAGCCAGCATCATTCCTATCTGTTATATTCACACCTTAATATCAGCAAGTGATTAGCAGGGAGGGATTTACAGAAGGGAGCTGAGATGGCAACTACCGTACCCAGTCCTCTGTTCTAACTGACATGACCCGTGAAGCTTCACATGACAGACACTACACTGCCTGGCTGGCTGGGTGTGCCCTCCTCACCCTGCTTCACTCCAGCTCCCTATGAATTGCTGCTTTACTTCCTCAGGTATGGCTTTAGCCTACAGATTCCAACCACAATTATTACCCAGCACAATTATCCTTAGCAGGTATCAAAGAAATCTCAATCTGTAGAATTCAAATTCAATGGTCTACCAGCACTCTGTTTCCAAAAGCCATCTGGAACTAAACCTAACATTTAACAAACACCCATCCTTATATAAAACATTCCCTGTTGTACATACACTACTGTTGTTAGAATACTGCTAAAGCTCCAGCAAACAAACTAATCCCTTCAGTTGTGCTTTTCCCCGGGAATTTTTTCACACTGTGTGAGTAATTGTACTGAGGTGTTTGTCAATCATATTATGTAAACAAGCTCTCGCTGATTATTTCACTTGGAAAACATCCATTTACCCAGAAAACTCATAAGAAAAATCAAATTTATAAGTTTCCACAATTTATATATACTACACATTTAGTCTCGGGAGAATAACAGTCAAGATAAAATCTGCAAAAATCCACAAGAGCACTTGCTCTTGTAAATTTTTGGATTGGCTTAGTTCATCATAAATCGACAAGACAACAGTAACTGAAGTCATAAAGAAGCTGTCTAGCTATTTTACAACCTTATATGGTAATAACATTGTATTATTTGCTAGAATGAAGAGATGCCTGCATTGGAAGTGTATGCCAGGGTCAGTATTTTTTTCAAGCATTACTCCCCAGTATGTAATTTGCACATAACAAGTATAATTGAAATATAATCAAGACATGGTCACTGGAACTGAGGTACAAAAATTTATAATTCTGTGGGATAACTCATCATCTGTAAGGGGGAAGGATAAGACCAAATATTACTGATCTGAATGAAGTTATTTTCAAAATAATTATATAAGACTTTTAGAATAATCTTGGTACAGCTGATAACATTGGGTTTAAAATCTTCAGTGGAAAGGCTTATTTTTTTTCCCCTTAGATGCTATATATACAAGATGATATAGGTTATTTTAGAAAACAGGATAAAGTACTTGTGAAAATATTCTTGTACTTCTGGATTCTTAGGCATTGCAAGTATAACAGCTATTGCTATTTTTATGTGGAGTATCACTGCCTCTTTTATGATGCTCATTTTTTCAATAATACTAAATGAGCTGAATTTATGCACATAAATTAGTACTTCTACATTTTCAATTTTATTACATATATACATCACAAAGTTGCACAGATTAATTTTAAAAATCCTTTTTATGTTCAAGAGAGAAGAAACAAAGGATAGCAAAATGAATATCAATAAGAAATTGTAGAAAATCGATAAGAGGAAATTAAAGGATAACAAGGAAACTCCATAGCTGACAGTAAGGAAAATAAAACTAATTTAAGCTCTATTTAGGACAGAAGGAATCCTATCAATTCTATTTCAGTAAAAAAATGATTAAAAAAGAATCATAAATGGCCTAAATTTTCAATAAATATTTCTACTTACTACTTAGGGAAAAAGGAAAATGAGATACACACTGCATATTTACCATTCCAAAAAAATACTACATTACAGGTTAGGAGATGGGTAAGAAGTTGCTGGATGGCTGCACTCAGAGGGTCATGGAATGCTACTTGGAGCCAGTGACAAGTGGAATAACACAAGGGTCTGTCTTGTCATGTCTGCCATATTTATTAGTGACCTGGGCACAAAAGTGAGGATACCGATTGCCATGCTCAAAGACAGGATTTAGATTCAGACCTAGGCAGGACAGAGGAACAGGCAAATAGGGCAAGGACTAATGGGAGTCCTGGACCCAGGTTAGAAGAAACTGGCACCACATCATATGATCCTCTCCTGAACTTGAGGGCACCCTCACCTGGATGAAAACACTGTTTCCATGATCCTTTTTTTTTCTTTTTTTTCTTTCCTTTTTTGTAATTTACACTGGGTTGTGAAAAGCAACAGAACCAGTAATACTGGAATTCAATTCTCCAGAGAAAGGAACTCCTGCCCACCAATCCTTAGGTCAGTGCACAGGCTGAAACCCTCCTTCTGTAACCCCACCTGAAGGCTGCCCTCACTCTCCCCAGTGCACTGGTCACCCAAGACTCAGGTCTCATGTGCCACAGTAAAGTAACCAGGGCTCAGACTGCCATGAAAGTGCTGTGAGAAGGTTTGTGAAGTGACAGAAAAAACAAAAGTCTCATTAAGGGGTAGTATTATTGAGACAGTATCATTAGTAGCTCAAAAATACAAGAGAAAAAATACCAGCATGGAAATATGAAAAGGCCTAATGGGAAAACAGCAAGAGGTTAGTTGGCATGGTCTGTTTAGCTTGGAACCAGCTGTGAAGCATTGGGTCAAACTGGCAGTGCTGATGCTGCTGGTGGCAGACAGCACATTGAAACAGTAAGGATATGTGGTAGTGTCCAACCCTTCCTCCTTCTGACTGATTCCAGCCTCTCCGCCAAGGTTTTTCACACCAGATGTGGTGGGCATACTGTTGTTTAGACTAACAGCTCATTAACTCCTAGCTATCTCTTTTATGTTAAAAAATAAATTTTTACTTTTGTACTTAAAGGTGCTGACTTTAGGCTGTCTTTATGCCTGGCTGAAAATGGCCAAGTGAACCAGCCCAAAAAGGAGTATAACAGCATTGCAGTATCACAGCAGTCATGTGGGTTGACCTTGGGGTATTGTCTTGTCTCACAGATGGGTCAATATGTGCCAAGACTCCACTTAGTAATTGCAATTCCTCTGGAGACTCTCTACAAGCATTTCCCAGGAACAAGGAGCACAGAATAGGCATCTATAGACAAAATTACAAAGCCTGACCTTGTGGTACTTGTGCCTCCACTAACTAGAACTGACTATGTGGATATTTGTCAAAACTCTAACTAGGTCTCATTTCACTATTTCTTTCTTCCTACACAGTTCTGCAGAAAAGACTTTATACAAATTTGCTTTGAGATACACCAACAGAGGAACAGTCAATGACAGATGTCACCACCATTACAGCTGACAGATAGAGATCCTGGTCTGAAACTGTGTCCAAGACCCAGAAGAGCAGATTAGGCAGAGATTATTAAATCCTAGCACCTCACAGTGCTCCATTAACAATCCCTATATAGGTACGTAATGGATGTCAATAATCTGCTTTTGGCCCTTCACTCCCAGTTCTGTCTGCAAGGTCACAGGCCCTGCTGAAGCAACTCCTCCAGCAGAACCACTGCAGGGGGATGCTGGCACATCCCCTGTGGCATTTCAGATCGGCCCCCTGAAGCAAGGGTTCACATGGCTAAAGCATTTGATCTGCCTGTGATTCTGGGGCCACTAGAATGCTCAGCCACAGCTGTCAGCACCTGCAGGAGAAAGCTGAGCCCAGGGAAGCTGTGGAATTGTGGTAAGTTTCTATTGCAACGAGGGTTGTTCACTGATGCTATTACCAGGGCAGCAAGTGAGAAGTGAGGGATTGTGGCCAAGACTCTTGCTTAGCATTTGGTATAAGGAGTATAATGTAGTAGAAAACAAGGTGTTGTACAACACACACTGGCTTGTAGAACAGTTAGCCTTGATCAGCTTTCATGCCCCTATTGCGAGAAAAATGTTGATAAACTGGCAATTAGCTCTCAGAAAAGTCAAAAAATTACTGAAGCAGATTCTGTACTGCAAGACTTCAGGCTTCCTTCTAAGTATCTTAGGAAGGACAAATGCATATGCAACTGTTACAATATTGTTTGTGTAACTGGCAGGATATGGCCAAACCTGTAAGTGAACAGCACAAAATTAAAATTAAGGGATACATCTGAGCAATTCACAAAAGTTTTCCATTGATTCTCTAATACAGAAATAATTCTAAATTGTAATCAGGAGGTTTTAAGGAAGATGTGCTCAACTTCAAGTAGCTAGCAAGTCTTAAAGACTTCATTAAACAGGGCTGCTGGGTTTTGTTCTTAATGTCTCTTCCTGTTTTTACATTTATTAATCTACAAATTACTGTCTCCTGATGAAATTTAGCTCCATGCCTCCACCCAGTGGGCTTTTCTTAACTAAGAACAAAAAGAGCCCCTAAAAAGGGCACACACACACACAGTACCAGTGGAAGCATTGGTGTTGCGAATTCTTTCTTTCCATCTTTTCTGTGGAGTGGCTCAGATGAAATGTAGACAGGTATTTGATATTACCTTCTGCAGCAAGGTAACCAAAAATGTGAGCTCTTAAAAAATGTTGTAACACTGTTTCCATAATATGCTTGCTGTTGCTATAGAAACAGAAATTGGGGAAACATCCAAAACCAGTTGGCACCAGACAAAAACTTAAATTTCAGAGTAGGGTTTTGTTAATCTAAAAATCTGAAATTATTTTTAACTTTTAAAATCAATATGAAACAGACCACAACCCTGGCTTGTGGTTATAAATAACCCTTTACTTTGTAGTACTTATTTTCCATACTTAGCTAAGGAAAAGTATTTTCTACCTTTTCTCTTTCCAACTGAGATTATTGGCTTGAAATGCCATATCTGTCTTAAACTGAAAGAACTATCCTGGCCATATACCCTAAAGATCTTATAACAAAATAAGTTTTGTAGATGTCACCTTCTCTGTTAAATTACATAAGTTATTTCAGATATACACACTGGTTTTGTAAAACAGTGGTTCATATATGCTGAATATTGATTACATTAAGAAACACCCAGTTGCTACCAGTTCTCCAGCTGTCTGTGCTTCCCATTCCTTTCTTTTCCATCAGGCCCCCAACTAAACTGTGGTGTGTCACTATACATTAAAAAATATAAGCTTCCGAAGAAGTGCACGTTTAATATATCAAAGAAGAAAACACAGTTTAGGGAAACAATTTTCTGCCAAGCCAGGAAGAACAAAATCCCTTCCTCCATTCCAGATTGAGAAAAATTACATTTTTCTGATCCCCCACTGCTTTAACAATGACATCTTCCTTACATCTAATACCAAAACCACTCCAGGATAAACCTCTTTCGTATACAACAGCTCTGCTGCTCTCTGCAAAGATCTGTTTATGACTTATTAATACTACCATAGAACTGAAACTGAAAGACAATGAAATTAAAGGATAATGAAAAGCTTTTCAGCCTGTAATTAATCTGCAACTGTTAACAGATGCAAAAGTGCAGTCTTCAGTACAAATTAGATTTTGGTGGAGTAGGAATAATAGCCCAAACATATTAGATAATAATTCAAACTGCAAACAAGTCATACATAATCTTCTGTTCTTACAGTTCTTATACCACAGGTCAAACTTGATACTTCTGTATCAAGTTCATAATTTTCTAGGAGACTGCACTGTTTTGAGAGACATCTAACACAAACTGACAGACAGAGATGCTTCTAGCTATTCCTCCTTTTTGGAGGGGGGGTGTGTTGGGGTTTTTTTGTTTCATAGTGTTGTGACTTTTTACAGCTGCTAAAGGTCTGAGATAGCTTAATTTCACATTTGCCAAATGACATTCTAGGGAAGTGAAAAAGAGTCCTACCTACATATTACAGCTGCAGGTTAAGCTCACTTCTGATCTGTTTTTTCCCCTTTTTTTTCAGTTACAAGTTTTTCCTTAAATAGTAAATATTCAAACTTCACCACACCAGTGTTTTTTGTTTGTGAATCCTAATCCAAGGAAGATAATTACCTATTTTAAAAGAGTTTACAATCCAACCCAAGAATCTTAAAAAAGTTAAAAAACCTAAAAAATTAAATGTCTTACTGTCAAAGTTGGGACTATATATTACTTTTGTAGAATACCTGTACCTTCCAGAATCAAAGATTTTGGCAAACAGTATTCATTTGCATTATACACAGAGTATTAAATGTAGGTCCATCTTCTAATCAAAATCCTTAGGATTTCTTCAGTTGTGAATGCTGAAGGTATAAACAATAAACAGAATTTACTTGGAATTTAAAACTTCCATGAAAAATTTCTTTTGATGTAGAGATTTTTCCTAATATCCAGTCTAAACCTTCCCTGGTGCAGCTTGAGACCATTTCCTCTCGTCCTGTCCAGTTGTTTTCTGCAGGCTAAGCATCCCAAGCTCCCTCAGGCACTCCTCATATGACTTGTGCTCCAGACCCCTTATCAGCTCCACTGCCGTTCTCTGGGCATTCTCCAGTACCTCAATGTCTATCTTGTTGTAAAAAGCCCAGAACCGGACACAGCACTCGAGGTGTGACCTCACTGGTGCCAAGTACAGGTGGAAAATCACTGCCTTGGTCCTGCTGGCCACACTATTGCTGATACTGGCCAGGATACCCTTGGCCTTCTCAGCCACATGGGCACACTGCTGGCTCATGTTCAGTCACTGTTGACCAGCACCCACAGGTCCTTTTCCTCTGGGCTCATTTCCAGCCACTCTTCCCACAGGCTGAAGTGTTTCATTGGCGTGTTTTGACCCAAGTATAGAACCTGGCACTTTGCCTTATTTAAACCTCATACCACTTGCCTCAGCCCAGCAATCCAGAGTGCCCAGACCCTTCCTGCCCTCCAGCAGATCAACACTCCTGCCCAATTATGTGTTATGTGCAAACTTGCTGAGGATGCCCTCGATCCCTTCATTCAGGTTGTTGATGGAGATATTAAACAGGACTGGCCCCAACACTGAGCCCTGGGGAACACCACCAGTGACCAGCTGCCAGCTGGATGGAACTCCATTCACCACCACCCTCTAGGCCTTGGCCATCCAGGCAGTTCTTAACCCAGTGAAGAGTGCACCCACCCAAGCTACGGGCAGACAGTGTCAAAGGCTTTGCTAAAGCTGAGGTAACTAACATCCACGGTTTTTCCCTTCTCCACTAAGCACATCTCCTTTCCATACAGAGAGATTAGACTGGTCAAGCAGCACCTGCCTCTCATACTCCCATGCTGGCTGGGCCTTATCTCTTGGTTGTCCTACACCTGATATGGGATGGCAGTCAGGGTGATCTGCTCCATGAACTTCCCTGGCATCAAGGTCAACCTGACAGACCTGATCCAATCTAGAACCAGATCCTCTTCTGGTTCTTCTTGTAAAAAAAAAAGAAGAGAACTACTCTGCCAGAAACTAGTAAGACTTAGGTTGCAACTAAGGTAAAACAACCAACCAAACAAATAAGAGGTCAGAGGAATGATGAGGTAGCTTTTTATTTTTCCCTTTTGTTTCTCTTACTTTATATGATTAACACCAAGAATGGGCTTAAGCCTCGCTGACTGAAGGTGCAGCCCATTCCTAGGTGTGCTTCTTCTGAACAGAGATAGGAAGTGAGGACATAGGCTGGAAGAGCTGCCCTGCCCCCACTCATGTAGCTGAAAATTGGATAACTTGCTGTAATACAAAGTATGCTGCAGAAGTGGAAGGTGTTCCTGTGTATGTTGTAACTGTGTTTTGTCCCCTTTCTGCACTCCCAATAAAAATATTTGTTAACTACAAAACATTTGTAAGTTTTGGCATGATTTATTGCTCCTAAAGCAAAGGCAATATATCAGCATACCTCCACTGCCTTCAGAGCCGGCAAGGACTGAGGAGCAGCAGCTCTGAACTTGCATCTTCAGAAACTGAAATTACTACAAAGTTATATATATATATATAATTGGTTTTAAAATAACATTGACAGCAGTAATCACTACCACCTGGGCAAAAAGATGTTGTTTTAAAATAAAAAGTGACTATCTTAAGAAACTGCCTGAAAATCAGACCAATGTTTACAGCTACCTATGCGTAGATATTATATTCCCTTTGTTTTTATCTTGTGCACAGTGCATATTAACTGGTTCTCTCTTTTCAGACCTGCAGTGCAATTCAACATATTGACACATATACAATAATTGCAAAAAATGCACCTCAAATAAGTTGATATTTTAATGTATGTTGGTTTATTAACCACTAAATGTATTTTAATGCATACCAGATTACTTTAAAAGGAAGTCTACCTTGTCTACCTCATTAAACTCAAACACCATTTTCCACTGAAGATAACAGCTTTATTTATATTATCTGCAAGTAACAAAATATAAAACTACACCAAAATTAAATAAGTAGGAGAAAAAAATCATGAATATCAGTAAAAATTTTGACACAGAATGAATTCATGGTTTTTATATCTATAATTTCTACAGAATGGACCATTTGGAGAAATCAAAGAGCATTAGAAAAAGCTTTAACTGCATTGTCTCTGGAGAACTAAATGTATGTGCAGTATTTACAAGCAAATATTTTGACATATTTCTCTGAGATGACAAAATCCCACATTAATGATTACAGTGGAATACAAAATACCACATATTACATCTTTATAGTGTGAGGAGACATTCTGCCTCCAGCAGATACATGCTGCTTGATTTTAGAGTGCAGAATGCTGGGGGATTTTTAATTATCATCAGGAAATGAGATGCAAACTGAAAAGGGACACTAAAGCAAAGGGAAATACATTTATAAAAAAAAAAAAGGTTGGCTTTAATTTATTAACAACTAGGGTTATTAAATATTTGGTGCTAGTGGACTTCTTGTGTCAAATAACATTGTCTGATGAAGCTTGATGACCAAATGTTTTCATATAACTGTTGAATACCCAGTAGCATGGATGCAGACTTGGATGTCGTGCTGCCAATATTCAGGGATGCTAAGAAAGCTTATTTTGTGCCATGTATGTAAACATGTTGTAAAATTTCTAGAAGCTTCAAATGCTCAGTATCTGTGCAGATCAGCTGCAAAGCCTCCTGCCATAAATCTGATTAGCCTGGGCCAGATCAGATACACTGTGTGCACACCAAATGCAGAGCTTGTACGTGCACAGCAACTCCTATATGCTGAGACCAGATGAATTTCCAGCCAGTGACATGGCTATCTGTGGAGGGCAGCTTCTTCCATTTCTCCCTGGAAAATCCTCAACTAAAATACAGCAGTCCTATCACCAGTGAGCAAACCAAAACTGGTGTAGGCAGGAAGCTTTAAATATATCAGGCCAAAGACTGTTTAATATAAACACTGAATTAGCATATGGAACTCTTGGGGAAACAAGTACTTAACAGCAGCAGCCTGACTATTCTGGTGGATATTTTTATAACCAAATCTACAAGTGGTCCTTGAAACCAAGAACAAATTAAAAAATTCATTGTTAAGTATGTAGTTTGGGACTCTATTTTGAAAAGAACTGCATTTATTTGTTTTACATTGTATTTGATCTAACTTAACTGGACAACAAAATAAATTGAATGTAAATATTAACAACTGAATGATAAAAAATCTTTCCATATTAGCATTATCATTCTCCCATACATTTAACCACCTGAGTCTGGTTAAAGCAGTCTAAGCAATGTGTAACTGATTTCTGTTGAGCACTGACTGAAAACACGTAATGTATTACAATAGTTTTAATTTTTAAAGCACTGAACATGAGAATTATTTCTAGTTTTATGCCAGCATTTGACTTTTAGATTCAAGTGACATGTCAGCAACTGTGTATCATGTACTGTCCATCTGCCATTGGCAGTTTAGGTCCTCATACTTCATTATATTGCAGAAGGAAAAAAAAAAGAAAGAAAAAAGGAAAAAGCAAGAGAGCAAAAGAGCAAAAAAAGGAAAAAAAGGAAAAAAGAATAACCTACTTTGTAGTAAATAATTACTGTTGAACTAAAAAAAAAGAAAAAAATCTAGGGAGAAAGAGAGGGTGATTGTAACAAAATTAAGATTTCTCTGCTCAAAAGTGGCTGCAGAACACCCTGCTGGGCTGTTGTGTTCAGCTGTGTGTGGTAATTCAGGACTGTTTCACTATTCTGCACTCTGTGTCTGAATTTTAACAGACCAAAACTGTGAATCCCAGATAATTGTTGTTAAATGACCCTTGCAAAGGCTTCTTCAAGATACAAGCTGGATTGATCTCAACTACTTCTAAAAGGCTAGGTGTTTGAACTAGTTGCCCTAAACACCCTGTGGAATGTATCTCTACAAGTGATACCTGTGATTTATATTCAGATGACATTATTTGCAGTTATGATATTATGCTATCTAGACAGTATCCTCACTGACTACAGAATATGTTAAAAACATTAGTCAGTGTGTTATTCTTAAAACAGGACGAATAAAACTACCTTCAGCTGGTTAAAAAATACTTCAGGAATTCCCTGTCATATTTACTTACTACTTTTAGAGTCTCAGAATACCTTTCACTACATGGCAATACCCCTTTGCTCAGCTGGCGTCACCTGTCCCAGCTGTGTCTCCTCCCAACCTCCCAGGCACCCCCAGTCTCCGTGCCAGTGTGGCAGCACGGAGAAAAGATCTTGGCTCTGTGCAAAGCCTGCTCAGCAATAACAAAAACTTCTATTACAAGCCCTGTGTTCAGCACAAATCCAAAACACAGCCCCATACCAGCCACTCTGAAGACAATTAACTCTATCCCAGCCAAAACCAGCACACACATTTTTTAGTGAGCAAGTGTGGATTGAACAAATTTCTAAAACATTATTAGCTTAGTTCAAATTTTTCTCTTTAAGCCATGAAGTGGGATCCTCAAATACAGTTTCTCAACAGACAAATGATGGTTGATGGCAAGATACTAAAAAAATAGAAAGCAATGCAGGGCTAACACCTCTTTTGGGAAAAATACATAAATCCAGACTTGAAAATATTGACCCAAATTGCTATTAATTAAAGCTTCATAGAAGAAAACAAATTTCATGACAAAGCTCTACACAAAAGGTAGAGCAATTCACATACTGTAGGCTCAGTTACAAAGCAGCTTTATGAATGGTCCAACAATTATTTTACCAAGATCTTTACATTCAAACCACTTTTGGACCTTCAGCAAGTTTTATTCTTTGTGAAGAACGATGATTAATAGCTTTCCAAGTCTAGTCTATGTGCTTTGTTTTCATGTGCCAAACTGTTGCAGTGGGGTGGCTGCAACCTTCCCTGGGAGACAGCCTTGGCCCGTGGAAGAATCAAGGAGACGATATTTGATAGATGTTTTCAGATTTTATTCCCCCTGGCTGCACATGGCCGGAGCCCAGCAGGGACTCCGACAGCGACTGCCCCCTAGAACAGGTCTGGAACAACCCCCCCGGAGTGCCTCGAACACTCCCTTAAGTACAGGATTCCCGCGGGCTACATTCAAACTGACCAATAGGGGACTGGATTTTGGGGTACACATGACCCGGGAACAGGGACAGAGAAACCCCGTGCCCCACGCATCCACTCATGCTCATCCTCCCCACGGGGGGCACCTCTTCACCAAACCTACCCAAAAGAAAATGAAACATGTTTCTAGAACTGACAGTTTATGAGAGATCAAATATATCACATGCATCCTTTTAATCTGTTTGCAGTGAATGTAGCTAGAGCCCCACAAACCACTGGTTTGTGGTCTGAAGAAGCCCAAGGCACCGCACTCTAATACAGAAATTAGGGTGAGTTTGTTCCAAACTCCCAAGATCCCCCATTCCTAAATTTGCATATGGTTCTGTTATTGGTTACTGTTTTCCCCACCCTGAATTATGTAATCCCTTATGTTTATGTATGTCCCTTATTGCCTATTCAGTATCTCTGCAAAGTTCTATGTTGTTCAATACCCTATTGATTAGTTCAACTTGAACCCTCCCCTGAGACCTTCCCATTGGCTACGTATCCCTTGTGACCTCCCACTTATCCTTCTCCCACTGGTTGTTGCCCTATTCCCCGCCTTTCCCCGCCCCCCTAGAAAAGGGGCTGCTAACTGTGAAATTTGCTCTTCTGCCTCTGACCCTCCACCGGATTAAAGCGCTGGAAACCACGCAGAGAGTCCCTCTCTCCTCCTTTGCCTCCGCCGTCGCTCCCTTACCATCAGCCTACCTCTGCTCCTTGCAGGGAGCCTGCAGCGTCTGTCTCGCTGCAGCTACACCTCCTGCAGCCAAGGACGCTGCACAGCCTCTGGGCGGCTGTGGGATCGCGTCATTAGTCCTCCCAGGTAAGTGTCATTTTAGTAGTCACAGTGGCAGGAAGTATTGGATTCATGTTCAGATGGTGCTACGGCCTATTATTTTGAACTCAGGATGTTACACAGCTAATAGAATTTAAGTTTAGAAATACAGACCATTTATTTTCAAGGTACCAGATCCCTTTCACTCTCAGCATAGAATACATATTTTCAGGATGAATATATATCATTACTGGACTAATGAGATAAACCAAGGCAATAACAAAAGTAATCTAGAAGCCAAAAGATATTATTTATTACAAGTAATTTAATAAAATGTCCACAGCTAACTCAAATACATGCAGGGGTTATGTATTTTGCTGTATTTTCTGAAGAAGAAATTCTACTTGTAAATTTAGATTTGGCTGTCCTTTTTTTGTCTTCTTACTCAGTATTTTATAAGCTTCCATTTTCTTTTGCTTGTACAAACGTTGAGCTTCTTCTCTTTGTTGTTTTCTTTTTTCTGCTTCCTGAAATTAAATATGTAAAATTATGAAACAATTACAAACCTACTATGACTGTGAAGCTATCTATAAGCAATACAGTTCATTTTTGTATAGGTACTGGCAATTAGGTATTGTACTGCCATTAGAAACACCATTTCTCTAAAGCTGAATCAGGATGCTCTTTCAGCACATACTGCAATAAAAACACATTATACAGCCTCAAGCTTCAAGAGAAGAGCCAAGTCTTCTTCAGTAGAACATCCTACAATAAGGTTAGTTGCTGCAATGTATACTAGTTCCTTTCTGTGAAATGTGCTCCTTGACTATTCTCCTTAAATGACTAACTGGCAAAAAACTCCCCACTTTCTCCTTTTGAGTTCAAGAAAGAACAAGATGGTCCAGCAGCTCCCATGTAAGTATCTTGCCAATCCAGACACTGGCAAGTGCTAGGATATTGGATAGCTCCACATGGTAGAGGCAGATAGGATATGGGACATATCTGGACCATGAGTTGGGCAGGTTTGTGATACCAGGACAGCACTATCTAGGAGAAATTAATCCAGACCAAACTACCAGGGACCTGTCCTCTTTGAAGCAACACAGACTGCTGTCTTTACCTTTTTAAAAGAAAGGGAAAAAAAACACAAACCCTAATCAAATCAACCTGTAAAACCTTCCATGAGGCACACACGGAACCAAACCACTAACGGAGTTAACGGAGTGTTAACGATGTATGGATGCAGTGCCAACACTATATAGATAATCATCATGATATTATGTTCAGATTTTATCCAACATCTCACACCCCCTTCTCTAGTGTTGTAATTTTACTCAATAATTTAGGCAAACATCCACAACAAGCAAGATAACCAGCTCACTTTACTTATATCATGTCTTACCAAAATAGGCAAGACATCACAAATCAGACTGAAAGACTGCTTCAGTTCATTTGGATAATTTCTTCTCATAAAGTTTATTCTTTGAAATGCAGTGCCATGCTGACCACATAGGCAAGCATTTCTGCAGAATGCCTGAAGAGGTGATAATTTATCGATCATATTTTTGTTTTCCACACCATAGCTAGCTTCAGTGTTATACAAAAATTAGTAAGAATTTGCTCTCTGACATATAAAATTAACCAGACATAACTCAAGAAAAGATTTCTAAACAGAAATCTTAAGAGGCCTTAGGAAAAAAAACCCAAGCAAAAAAATAAACAAGGATGTGCAAAAATATGCACAGATAACATCTCCCTATTCAGAATCCTTGACTTATTTTACCGTAATGACTACTGTAATTTATTCCCCCTTTTTTAAAAAAGCAAAGTAGCCTGAGCTCTAATTTACCTGTAATTCACTTCCTATCTAATCATTTTTCGGCTGTTCAGCATACTCTTGTAAACAACATCCACTTAAGTTACCAACCAAATACTTATTTCAAAGCAAGAACATTCACCTTACTTAGACAGTTGCTCCTTATATTCATATTTCTTCTGATCTTTACTAAATCCTAGCTTTTTAGGCCAAAAAGGCCTTTCAGGAGGCCTAAATTGTGTCTTTAGGCTTCTCTTCCCAAGGTAACAGCAAATCTAGTGTTTGCTAACACACGAGGGCAAAATAAATGCTTTAATTCTTCATCATGCTCCACTTAAGTACTCCACTTAAATGATTACTGTTATTGGGGCACTTAGCTACTGTTCTTCCTAATTATCTTTAACAAAACTAAAAATGCCAACACCTCCACTGAGGCAACTCTTAGGTGCTGCTCAAAGAAAACTCCCTGCAGTCTTGCTGGAGTTTTGCTTGTTCCCATTTTCTCTAAAAAAGCTGGTCATAACATTAATTTTTTTTCACGTGATCTATAGCTAATACGCAGAAAAGCAGCCGTCAGCTGAATAACCATGTAACTCATCCAGAATCACAGACCAGCTTGCATAAAACTAGAGCTAAACTGAAGAAATAGTGTTTTATCCAGCCTGTATTTATGTACTATTTTTACAGTAGCTACTGAAATTTAGTATGTCAGCAGAAAGTTACACAACTTCCAAAATGTTACACATTTGTGCCATTTTACAAGGCAACAAAGACATCCTGGGAGAGAAAAAAACTAGTTAAATAAGGATCTCTCAAATTAATAATTCAAGTGAGCTATTCGACAATGATGATATTAAAATATGTCCTGTAAAAATAATTCAAATTAAATTCATATGAAGGGAATTACTAAAGATTTTGGCTGTGGATACTATTAGATTTAATTGTTTCACTGTTGGTCAACATACACAAAAAGGTAAAATGAAGACTGCATTATGATAATGCCATAAGAAATAGGACGGGGTTTTCATTTTTCATCACATGATGGTATTGTCATTACTTCCCCTTCTACAATATTTAAGAGGTCTAATACAATCCACTGGGGTATGCAGATCAAGGTCTAAGCTTTCCTTGATGAACCAACTGACATAATAAAACGCTGCTAATGGCAACTGCAAGACAAAAATAGTAAAAACAAAGAGAACGATCCTTTGAATGCCTGTGTGCCTGAAGACTACTGTCAAGTTGAAAGACTGAAAGAATACCAATACCTCCTACAGTCTTCTCTGGGTTCAGATGCAAGACTGAGAGGTAGGAAAAGTATTAATCTAGATTTTGTTTAAAATCAAGACCTCTGTATAAGATTTACCTCTTTCTTTCTAGCATGCTCAGTCTTTATTTTCTCATACTCTTCTTTTGCCTTCTGATTGGATGTTTTATTTTTAACCTTCTCTTGAGTCACAACTGGCCTGGAAGAAAAAGTGTATGTTCTTGAGACACTGATTATCATGAAGCAGACATAACCATAGACACCACAGCCACTGCAGAAACACAGCATATCCTTGCAGTGCTTTTTGCGTATTCAGGGAAGTTAACTACAAATACAGATTTCAGAAGACTCATCCTTCTACACTGAATGGATTGTTTGCACCACTCTTACATGAAACCCAACACCATTCCAGGCCATGCATAAGCAGTCAGCATGAAAATGAAACAAACTAAACTCTTCAATGTCAAATGTACTGAAGACTAGACTGCACACAACTTTCAGTCCTACATACACCTTATCTACTGTATGTATCTTAACATGGATGATGTTTCCTGAAGCTTAAAGACTGCCTAAAAGAATTTTCCTCATCATGCAAGCAGAGCTAGAAAACCTGAATGTACTAGCTTAGAGCTGCATTCTCACCTTCTAGTTCCAACACATGGAAGCAACTGCAGAGTGACAAGAATATTCATTTAGAAATACCACGCTCTTATGGAGAAAAAAACCAAAAAATTTTTGCTTTATTGTCGTCTCCATCTGGTGGCAATACTGTGCAATGACGCCTTACTGTCTCTAGTACAAAACTAGTTACACTGCCATTTATTTTTCTAACAACAAGAAAAAATACTTAAGACATAATAGCATTTTTAGTAAAGCAAATCCCCAAAATAAAGTCCGTGTTAACTCTTAAGATCTAAAATACTTGTTTAGTGATGGAAAGAATGATCTTTTTTAAAGACATATTTTGAAAACTTACTCTGCTGCTTTATTAAGCTTTGCTTTTGATGACACTGAATCATCTGCAGCCCTGCGCCGTTTCTGAAGCTTTTCTTCCTCTGCAAGGTAAAGATGTTTCAAGTGCTCTGGATATGTATCAGTAAATTGATCATCCTGTTGTGAATGCACTTGTCTTCTCTTTTTCAATAATTTCCTGTACTGTCGTTCAATCTTTTGTTTCCTCCGAAATGCAAATCCTCGTCCTGAAAGCGTAAGAAAAATGGAGTTAAATACACCTGCACTAAAATAGTACCAACACACTCAATTGTGAGGACCCTTTCAATCTGTTTTCTTTCCAAACTGGAAAAAGCCACTACATGTGGCAATTTCAATACGGACCAGGTATAATATCAAGGAAAAAAACACTGTTATTAGTCTGTTTCCTATTGCAGCATTGCAGCTTGTACAGATTTACTGAAAATTACTGCCTAAACCCCTGAGACAGCATAGCAAACATTTCTACCTAATGCCCACTCAACTCTACACACCTTTGCCAATATTTTTTGAATCCAATGAAAAGGCGTATCAGCATTTCATTTCACTCCTACTTTGGACAAGTTTGTAAGCAACATCAAAATAGATTCCCAAATAAGCTCCTAAAGGTAGTCTCAAGAAGACACTGGTAATAACACTGGCAGCAGAAGCCTGCAGCTGCTGTGACACAGGGAAAAAAGTCACTAAATCACGGTATCATTCTACATTAATAACGCATTACATCTTTTCACTTAAATAGGATTTTATTGCTACTACTTTCTTTCTACACTTGTCCAGGAAGAGCTTTGCCACAGCTGCATCATNCCTTTAGGCCTCGGACAGTCCGAGTGTCCTTGAATAGCAAGCTCAGAGGAGCTTTGTTGTGTCTATCTGGTCTAAGAGAGCAGCTAACAGGCTGTAAGAAACTTCAGAGTTACACACTAGGCAATACAGGATTTGAAAAGTACAGAAGTTAAAACCTAAGGCATCACTACTTTCTTTCTACACATGTCCAGGAAGAGCTTTGCTACAGCTGCATCACAGATTCATTTCTGCTTAAAGGAGAGCACAGATACTGGCTGATTCAGCCTCGACCACTATAGAAGACTTAAGAAAGTTGAAGCTAAACATGCTTTTTTCCTAATATCTTATTTTTCACTGCATTAGTCTTAAGATCTACTGACTTTCATAATATTCACTAACAAAACAGTTTCTAAAAAGAAATCGAGTTAGTTCCAACTTTTTCTTTTACTCTTTCTCCAAAGCTGCAACTTCAGCAAAGTTCTGCTGAAGCCAATGCTTTTTCCTATTCATTTTTACATCTGCATAATTACCTACCTGAACCTTTTTTCAAACATGCTTCCTTTTTAAACGCACAGCTTTCTAGGGAGAAAACTAAAAGCGAGTCCTAAACCCTAGAACTATCGCTACCCGGCCCAGGAGCTGCAATGCCGAGCCCCGGGAGATCCGGCTCACACAGTCCCCCCCCAGCCAGCCCTGCAGCCCCCGGTCCCGAGCCCACGGCCACGAACATCCCTCGGGCCGCGGGCGAGGCTGGGCTGGGGGCTCCGCCAGCCCAAACTCCTCGCTAAGCCTGGCAGGGCTGGCCCCGGCCGGGACGCCCGGGTCGAGCCAGCTCGAAGCTGGGCCAAGGAGTCGGGCCTCGTTCGGCGCCACCTCAGGCCCGCCGGCGGCCCCCGTCTCACCCTCTTGGACGCTGCCGACAACGCTGCGCAGCAGGACGGGCCTCCACCGCCGCCTTCGGCCGGGTCCGCGGGCCGCCGCGCCCGCCTTGGCCGCCACCGGTCCAGGTCCCTCACGCCGCGCCGCCGCCATTGCGCTCCCGGCGCCGCGCACGGNGGGGAGCGCGGGTGCGGCGGCGCCGCCGCTCGGCTGGGCCCGGGAAACGGGACCCGTTTGGAGCCGTCACGGTTCGCAGGGAGCGTAGCCCGTGTGGGAATTGCACTGCCGGATCTCGCGGCAGTGGCGGTGGTGACCGTGGTCTCGTGATTAATTTCATCCTGTTCATTGGGAAACGAAATGAAACTCCGAACTGTCGGATTCCTTCACTCTGACTGATTTCTGAGGAATAGAAGTAGAATGAGAAAGCCCCCAAACCAAACATACAAAAAACCTCCACGAGTGGAAAAAATGTAACAGTTAAAATCCTCCGAGTGTTGAAACTGGAGATGCGGAGGACAGCTGGAAAAGGCTTAAACACCGCTTTCCTGTCTATCTGTAAGAGTCCGTGTGTCTGGCAAAGAAAGACAGATGTTTTATTTCTGACAGGATCTCTTTAAGAGGCACTTCATATTCTTAGTAATTTTCACGTAACTGAAGAGGAAGCCAGCTAGGAAACTCTTCCTGAATGTACTTGCAGTCCAAGTAGGAGGGAAACATACCGATAATGCTCCTTCAGGCAGGGCACAGAAATGAAGATAAAGCATCTGAGAGCTCTGCTATTTGGGGGGACCGAGCCCAAGCAGAGAGATCATTTTCAAACCCAAGGTAAAATCTCTGGCAAAGCACTTAGCTGAGAAAAGCCTGCGTCGTGCCAAAGCATATGGAGTGTAGATAGCTGTCAGTTTGCATTAGCTCTGAAATCCTATGTTAAGTGGCATGTGAGGCAGGAAAGCGTGTGGAGTCTAGGAGAAGGCTCCACAGAGCTTCCTCCAAGAGCTTTTCTGTGCTTTTTGGCATAGAAGACAAGCTAAGATAATGATTTGGACTCAGAAAGAGATTGAAGGACTGTGAATTGCTACATCACTAGCAACATTTCTCCCTTGGATCTAACGACCTCTCAAAATATTAACTGTAAGACTCATTTTAAAAGGGTTGAGTTATTTGGGAAAAAATCCCACAGAGTTTATTTGTGCATGGAAAAAGACACTGGATTATGCATTAACTTCAAGAGCCAGATGGAAACAAGATAGTGGTCTGGTCTGCAAGCAAAGTTGTTAGGAAGCAGCAAGGACAGGCTTAATGTTCTTGACAGCTAACGTCAGAGTCAGAACTGATCAGAGCAACAGGACATAAAATTGAATGTAAACAGAGGCTGGAACAAAACTAACTGTTAGATGAAATCATCATAAAACTCTAAAAGAAAATTTCTCTGATCTAACCTGTTTCTATGGGAAGGCCCATGGAATGATTCAAACAATGAAGTGGTAGCCTGTAGAGTAGAATGAGAATCAGGAAGGCAGAGTATTGTTTTGTAGATTTCAAAACAGGAAAATAATGTAATAATCTGCATTCAAAATGCATGTTACAGAATCTGATGCAGAAATTACTGAAACAAAAAGACAATTTATGTCTAAAATTAAGCATGCCTTTTGAAGAGTATGAAGCTTTTTAGCTGTGGCTAAAATACAACATTTCTTCTTTGGTTTCTGCAGGGATTGTTTCTGCTAATTAAAAGAAAAAAGGAGGAACTGCCCCCTTTTTTCTGACTTTAAAGTTATGCTATTTAACAGAATGCACTGTAGTGGAGTGGCATGTGCTTACTGATTTGTTGGTTCATGCCTTACTCATTTGACTGCATGGTATCTGTCCATCCAGTCATATGATAAAAATACTTCATAATAAAATAGGAGTTTTTCAGTGAAGATACCTGCAAACATCTACTTACATTTGCAAATTAATGCACTGCTAATGTGGATTAAAAATAGGAGAGAGAAATGTAGTATCATATCTTGTTTGAGTCCATTAGTGCAACTCAATAACATTAGAGATCGGAAATCAGCCATTAGAGATCTTGAAACCCAACATAAACAGAAATTGCTCTTCCTTGGTCAAAACCATTTCATTATAATGACCATATGAAAGATGGAACCTTGTTTTCCTTTGTACCCTGTTGAAAAACGTAAGATCCATTTTTAGATTCAGAAACTAGTTTATATACATCAAAAAGCTGACACTTGCCATATTGCATTTTGTTTATCACGTCATTGCTGTAAATTGGACACAGGCACAGACAAATCTGTGTTTAAGTATTTTCATATTTTACTGTAAATTACTGTTTGTACTGTGATTCCAACTTTGGGGCATATGTTTCTTTCCTCTGAAGATTTGTTTGCAAACATATAAACTGACTTGTTAAAAGACATGCTAGATTTCCTCTTATGAGCATCCAGAGCAGAAATGTGTCGAGAAAACTAACATTTTTAATATTCATGAACAATGCATAGTTTGCCGACTGCAGTTGCGTAACTTGAAGTTAGGCTTCGGATGCCTTAATGCAGTTGGAGTTGGTTCCTTTCTTTTAGTTGGCAAGCTAGGACAATAATTTAAAGTTGGTGGGAGAGATTTTAGAGGTGATACACTAGCAATCTTGTATGAGATCCTGCTAGTTCTATCATGTTCTTCCACCAGAAAGCGAAGTTCAGGGTTGTTATAGCACACGGGTATTGCTGCATTTGATTTCAAGTAAGTGAGATTTCTAAGAACAGTAAATATATTTTATGTCAGCTGCTGAAAAAGTGAAAGCACATCTATTGTCTTATCTTTCTGTAATAAATCTTTTTAGAAGAGACATTGGAAGGCGAAGTTGCCCCTTTTCCCTAAAAGCTGCAGTCTCTATTTCTCATCTCTAATATCCTGTTACAGTCTTATCCTTCATGAAGACTGCACTAACTAAAATTTGCTGGATGTTCAGACAAGGAGGTTGTTCATAGAGAGGTGGCTTTCTTGATTTTGCAGCAGAGAGAGGTAGAGTAAGAAGTGCTGTGCAGGCACCGAAACCATGTTAATTCTGGTCATAGCTTAGACAATGTTTATGCTTTCTTAGATACAAAATTTGTTTGCTGTGCTCGTGCCTTTGTAGGGTCATATCATGAAAATTAGCATGTTGACATGGTTGGGATGGTTTTCAGTGGATTGTAGTATATGCGTGACTTCACCTGTGGTCGTGCAGGAAAGTTAAGAGCATTAGAGCTGAGGTCGATCAAAACAGCCGTATCCATTGTCATGCCAGATTCAGGAAAGCTACTGTGCTAGGTACACACTTGCTCAAAATCTACCTATGACAAAAAAGACAAACCAGGAGACTTTTTCCAAATCTTTGTAACAGTTTGTTTGCTGGACTGGTTACCTTTTATATATTTAAAAGAATTAAAAATATATAAAAGTTATTAGCAAAAGTATGTAGAATTCACAAATAGTTTTAGCTAAAATAGAGAGGAATTAGACAATACAAAACAATCTCATAATTAATAAATTATTCATACTAATACGGTTCACTTAAAAATAAATGTACATTTTTGAAACTCAATACTTAATACCAAAATGAAGTAGTTCATCATGAAGAATCTAATGGCTCACACCACCTCATTGGAAATAA
>VYZQ01041141.1:27666-38170 GCA_013400655.1 Mystacornis crossleyi | reverse complement strand
GCTCTTCACCTTACACCTGTATTTAGGAAGTTGGTTTGATTTCAGCAACTCAAACTAGCGGAAATGCCTTAGATAGGTCCAGCCAGATTTACAGCAAGAAATCTTTAGGAAGTAGCAGTGGCACTAATAGCAAGAACAGGAAACCTAGGAAAGACAAGAGAAAATGGCCTGTGTCCAGTAAACATGTAGATGTTTCTTTTCATGCAGCTGTTACTCATAGTCTTGAACTTCTGCTGCATCATGGCCAGTTTTCACCATATTTTCTTAGCACTGAAGAGCTTTGATTCGCATTGAAAAATTCTCGAACAGAACAGTAGAAGTCCTCATGGAGTTGGATATTTCTACCTTACAGCTCACTATTTCCACTATGTTTGGGTTTTGTAGTTTGTTTTTGTTTCTGCTCTTTCAGTTGATGAAGGAGATGTTTTATTGTTGCCTTTCTTTCTTTTCTTCTTAGGACTGTATGATGGTGGGTCTACATACATGTGGAGATCTTGCTGCAAATATGCTACGAATTTTTACTGCCAACCCTGAAATCAAAGCGGTTTGCAGTGTGGGCTGCTGCTACCATCTGTTGTCAGAGCAGTTTGAAAACCAAGAGGGTAATTCTTCTGAGCTTAATTTGTGGCAGCCAGTTTGCATGTTGAGAGTATATACCTTTTAATTAATAACCTCCTTGCGTTTGTTCCTTTCCAGTGGCTTATTTAGTACTGGTTTTAATTATTTTATGAGGGTCATTCACTCCCAGATGCATTGTTGCTTTTCTGTTATGCCAGTATTCCTAATATTTTTAGTGAGATTAGGGGCATTTGTGCATAATGTTTTTATGTGGTTATGACTACAGCTGGTTTCATTCCATTAATTCACTTTTAAATGTATAGGCTCTTTTGGTCCTGTGTGCTTCCATCCTTTTGGAATATTTTGTACCAGATTTTGTCCTTGGCTGTCTGCATGCAACATCCAGTTACGTTGAGTTGTACATACACAACTATGAGCAGAATTCAGTTTTTGTAATATAAGGTAATACTCAAAAAAAATCACTCATGTGGGTACTGTGCTGGTCATTGCCTGTTTAGACCATCATGAAACAGTACATATATAAGAGTTTTTCTTGGGGAAATAGCCTAAAAATTATTTGGGGATTCAGAATATGTGCAAATTTTGCTACAAATGTGGGGGGGTTTCATTTTTGAGAGAAAGTTGGTATTTTTACTTGAAATTCTGCATAATGGAAAACATTGAAGTAGCTGGCTTCCCTGAGACAAGTGGTACATATCTGAGCTGTCCAAATAACCAGCTGCCGATGTCCTAGGACCTGATCCTCACGTCAGTCAAATCTGAGAAAGTGGGGTCTTGGCAAGGTTTACTTCAGCTCTTTCATGGAACTTCATGGACACAAAGTCACGTGGGACCCAGGTGTTGCCCTTTAAGAGTTAGCTTAGTTACCTTCGAGCTGCTTAGGCAGCTGTGGCACAGCTCCACACTGACCATGACACGCGCTAGCTCTTGCTTGCTTTAATAATCTTTTCATGTTGCTTTTAATTTGCTCTGCAACTATTTTAAGAGTTTTTTCAATGTATTAGTCTTAGTAATTTCAAAATGCTTCAGCTCACTTCAAAAACAAAGGGAAAGAAAATACAATCAAAACTTCTAAGTTACAGAAATGCAGTTAGAGAAAAAACATACAATTACTTTTACATGGGAGTTTTAAGAAATTAAGAACTTTTCAGGTACTTGTCATTAAGTCTGAGTGTCTGAAACATTTGGTTGTTTCTTATTATTGCAAAGAGGACAGGGCTTCCTGTGCTAGCTATATAGTATTACTTTTTGCAGACCAGTGCATAAACTCAGACACCACCAAAGGATCAGGTGTGATAACTTTTTCGAAGTTCAGACAAACAGATACATGTGCATGGTAATAAGAGAGATTGCAGTTTCATAGCAGTACGGAAATGAAGTCAAATTGCATGTTAGAATTTCTAGCTGTGTGATTTTTCTCTGCTTGAAGGACAAAAATTATTCTCAAAGGAGAATATTTGGACAGAACAAAAGGAAATTACAGTATTCTTTTTTGGGAAAGAATACATATATTGTCCTAGTAATGCTCAAAATAATTATTTTTTTACTATTACTATGAGGATCCATATTCTAAAATGTATAATGCTGTTGTATTGCTCTACTAAGTCATCTACCATATGGCTTATTCTTAAATGTGCAGTGGAGGGCTAAGAGAACAAGGACTGACAGTATCTAAGAGCTAAGATTTCTTCAAAGGGAAAATGAGAAAGAATTCGGACTCTATCTTGTGTCAGCGTTTCCTGTGCACAGACTTCAAACTGACAAAGCATTCTAGAGGATGCTAGAGGACTCTGTAACTAATCAGATGGTATTGATCCAACAATTCACTTGTACAAGCAGTAAACAAACTCCTCTTGCAGCTGCTGGAAGCAAGTGAATTTTAATACTGCCTCCAAAATGGACCAAATCATAAGTAGCTTCTGGAGGTCATCTGGACCAGATCACAGCACAAGGCAGGGCCAACTTAGATCATGTCATTCAGGGCATTGTCCATTCATGTTTTGAATATCTCCAAGGGCAGTGATTCAGCAGCCCATTTCGATGTTTACCCTCACCATGAAGTTCTTTCCCTCATATCTATTCAGAATTTGCAGCTATTGTGCATTATCTATTGTCTTTTTCATTTTGCACTGCCAACAATAATCCAGCTTAATCTTTTTTGTTCCCTGTCCTATAGGTAGTTGAAGACAGCAGTTAGAGCCCTTCTTGACTTTTTCTGCAGCCCTTCAGTCCTCTTGCCACCAATAAATTCATTTCAGTCAATATGGTGAGCTGAAGAGTCCAAAGAAGCACTCCAGATACTCTCACAGATGCTAAAAAGGGGGAATAAACACATGCCTTAATCTGCAGGCTTCACTGTCAAGCTTCAGATTACTATCAGTTTTCTACCTATTTTAGAGTCTGCCTGTCTGAGTCATGTCTTTCCATTTTGTCTAAAAAGATACTAAGGAAACCTTGCCAAGAGACTTCATAAAATCAATGCAAACCATGACTCTGCTGTCCTCTAGTTCATGGAGCCCATCACTGCATCACAGAAGGCAGTAGTTTGTCAGTACCTGATGAATTCCTGCCAGCTATTCTCAACCTCCTTCTTGTTCTTTGTGGGTCTGGGCATGGTTTCCAGGAAAATGTGCTCCATAAAATTGTTGACACTAACTGAGCTTATTCAGGTGAAGATGAGTGTGGTGTTTGCCTTTTTCCTGTAATCAGGAACTTCCCTTGATGGACATGACCTGTCAAAGATGATAGAGTATGGTCTTCATGTGACACCGGTGAGTTATGTGATCCTGAAATGCATTCCACCTGGCCACATGCAGTTGTGTATTTCCAGTTGGCTTGTGTGGTGCTTGAGCCAATATCATCTCCACTGTAGATGATCATTTGCTTGCCCCAACTCTGGCAATAAACTTAGGAAAATTACTGGCTAATCTAGGCATCAATCATCAATCAGAGATTGCAGAGACATGTAGAAGCTTTATGTGGAGAGACTAGTTTGAATATTAGGAAGCATATTTAATGCTACATCTGTGCAGTGATGGATAGATCTTTTTAAGAAGCAAAGAGAATTGGGCAGAATTTGCTGCAACACAGGAAATGACTTACTCATTTGAAATCATCCAGTAAGCAAGGGCTTGCCTGCAAGGACACAGGGGGAAGTTCTGTTACAAAGCAGTCTATAGTTATTTTATCTTGACTAAGTAGCCTCAAAGTTTTTAAAAATGTGTTTTAAAAATGTCGTTTGTCCTCTTTAAAGCTTTTTTATTTTCTTGAGGTGCGCACCCTTAAAGTCAAGGTTGTGGCAAGTCCACCTCAAAGCTCTTGCCCCCAAAGTAGCACATCTTCCATCTTTGCTGTTTTTTTAATGTAAACTTAGAGGATTGTTCTCATAGCACAGTTGAAGCAGATGAGCCAGCTCACAGAGGAGCTGCAGTGGGCTTCTGGTTGCCATAACTTGGTGTGGCTGGGCAGTATGTTCTTTGGCACTTATGATGTAATACCACAATCAGTCTTGTTTGAGGCCATTGAAAAATTTCTTTTTCACTTCATGTTAATTGGAATTAACTGATATTCATAGGAATAAAATTTAGCTGCTATTATGCCTAACGTAGCATTTATAAGTTTGAGGTGTTGAGTTAGCAAAATATCAACTTAATGTTACTATGGTATTTTTGTTGAGCTACTGCATTACCTTGGTTATCACAAGTTTGAGGTTTTTTTGTTTCTGAGATGACTTCAGGGAATAATGCATTACATTTCCCACATACTCTAAAAATAGTACAGATATTGCAAGTTTGGCTGATTCAGTTTGCTGTTGGACCTGCTGTGAATACTTTGGGAGCATTTCTGGTGAAAGTAGGTGCCAGGAGTCACAATCTTGAATAATAATGCAATCAGTATACAGTGTCCTTCTGTGTGTCTATAAATAAGCTGAATTCATCTGGAAATTTTTGTAATGGGAGCACATTTCCAATTATTCTGGGAATAATTTTGAACTGTTAAGATCATGAAAGTCTTTACTTTGATTTATTAGTAGCTAAAACAACCAAGAGGTGCTGTGTAATGTCAAATTTCAACTCAATTTTAAAAAGTTTAAGCCAATGTCTTTTAACACCTGTCTTTAAATTTCACTGCTGTTAAAAGCAGTACGAAATTCTAAGTTTCAGTTAATAAGGAATAATATGACAGCTCTTGGAAAATTCTAAGTAGTTTTACTTTGGCTCTCTCTAAGGAGAATTGTCTGTTTATACAGAGATTCTTGTATGGATAAAATATGCGGAACCATTAGTATAATTGATTCCTTTGGGGGTTTTCTTCTCTGTTACTGCATTGGATAGTCAATTACATCAGAGTAGAAAGGATTTTACTATTTACTAGAGACATTTTACATAAACCTATTTACATAGTGAGCCATTATGTCAGTTTTTCTGGAGAAAAAATCAGTTTGCTAATGACTTTTAGGTTAAAACAAACTCTGTGCCTCTGTTCAGGAGATATTAGGATTTTTGGGAGCTGTTTTATCTTACATTCAGCTAATACATTTTTGGGGCAGTGTACAAGCTGGACTATGATTATCCCTTACCAGACAGGAACTGCAAATTTAAGGTATTTTAAAAAAGATTTTACTTTCGTTGTAAAGGAATTTGGGTTTCTGTATTCTGATTCTCTTCTTTCCGTCCTCCATACCACCAAATACATCAGTACCAGTCTAGAAACCTGTGAAATTCTTCAATATATCCTCTGTTTTGAGGAAAAAACACATGAATGTTGCCCTTGCTCTGGAGCTACTGTTAAGACCCACCACAGAGATGGGGTAACTGAGGTTCTTTTTAATATATCCCTTGGAGGGGATTAGAGTGAAACAAATGACAGGTGTGTGTACATATATATGTGTGTGTGTGTGTATGTGTATTTTAGAACAATTTGGTTGCAATGGAAAGGAGGTATGTAGCCATTTTGGTTATTATCTATAGTAATATGACATTATAAAAGAATGAAAGTATCACTTAAGAAAATATTTAAGGAAGAGAAAGAAAGGGAAAGAGTAGCTAGCGGAGAGAAAAGCTATCATCACCCATGGATCCAGTGGTGAGACTCGATTGTTGCACTGCAGATGTCCACTGGTTAAAGTGATGGTCACAGTCTTGATCCATCAGGAGTGGGGGAAGCCATGAAACAAACACTTCAAGGGTTAATATACGCTCAGGTTCAGGTGGGAATGCCCAGATACCTCCCCTGCTGGGGAAAATTTTAACACTTTGGAACATGTGCAGTCCTCAGCACGTGTGGTTGCAGCTCTAAGTCTGACAGAGTTCAAGAAGTGTTTGGCAGTGCTCTCAGGCACATGGTGTGATCCTTGAGGATGGTGCTTTGCAGGGCTAAGAGGTGGTCTTGCTCATCCTTTGGGTCCCTTCCAGCTCAGCATATTCTGTGATTCTGTAATTTGAAATGCGACATCGGCGTAGTTGTATAGATACTTTTGGTGATAGCTATCTGATAGAAGCTCTTCTTGAGGTTAGCTTGAGTACTGCAAATCATAAACTCCAGATTTGGTAAGGATTTCCAAAGCCAGGTCACTGCTGGGCAGAGGAGTTCTAAAGCCCTCCAGGAAGCTGTGGAAAGTAGCTTCTCATTAAGGCACTCTGGTAGAAGTCAGCAAAGCTTTTGCAGAATAAACTTTGACTTTTAAAAGCTACTGAACATAATTAAGGGAACAAAAAGGGTTGCAAAGTAGTCGAAATTCACATAGAGAATTTTATCAGACTTGTGAAACCTGGAAAACCCTTGAGTAAGGTGGANCCCCCCACGGGGGTCACCTCTTCAGATTCAGAGGACAAAAACTCTGAAACTGAATTATCTAAAGAGTTCCTTATGTAAATATAATGGCTTCATATCAGTCTGTTGCACTGAAATATGAAAGATTACTCACTCTTTCAGGGTATTAGTGTACAGATGATTTATGTGTTGCCTAGGTATATTTTCAAAGATATTTCACAGCCAATGTCTTAAAATAGCTACCACTTGATACCATGGCAACACAGGAAAACACTTCCAAGCAACAGATCAAAAAGCTTAATTTCCTTCCCAAGGCATCTTTAGATATTGCTACATAGGGAACATTTCCATGAATTTGTGACACGGCTAACTAGTCACTAAACCCCAGATGTTTTCTATAAAAATTGATTCTGAAAAAAATATGAAACTTGAAAAAATATTAACAAGGTAGGTTTTACAGATGTTAAATGAAAGTATTACCTATTGAAGTTATTATGGTATTTTTCATTAATAATTGTGGCAAGAATATATTAAAATCTGAAACCATCTTACGTTTGTATTTTTTTCAGTGTGTACAGAGTATCAGGTTAGAATTGAGAATGCCAAAGTTTTAATGTGCGGTAATCAAAACACACCCTAGTTTTGGGTTTTGGAAATTATTTTGGTGATAACTGATTCTATTTCCTGGAATTAGAGAACATTTTTCTTCCCGACTACCCCCTGCTTCCCCCAGCAAAATCCTGCTTAGTCAGGGGCCTTTTTTTGAAAAATACAAATTCAAGGAACAGGGAATTATATGGCCAAGGAAGATTTAGTCTTTCCCATGAAGGAAAAAGGCAGTTTAGTAGTTTATCTATTTTGTTTGGAATGACAGAAGTAGACTGAAAATCCACAGTGTTGTGCAAGATAGAGGCTATGGAGGACCTGAAAAAGGTTATTTGTGTTTTAGTACTACTTTGATGAAGTTCACAATATATACAAAGAGACAAAGTAGGATGTATGGGGAAAATATTGAGGAGGGTAATAAAGATTAATTTCCACTGAAAAATCTCAGAAACAAAAAAGCCATTTTGATCCATTGAATTATATCATCTGCCAAAAGCAGCCATTAGGTTTAGTGTTGGGATTCAGAGAGCCACAAAGCCTACAGCTGCAGAGACAGCACGGCTGGAAGAGGCATGCCAAGGGGAACGTAACACTGCACCAACATTGCTGCCTCCACACCTTTCTGATCTGGGTCATCCCATGGAACTCAGGTCAGACTTATTTTTCCCAGTAACAGTAAAGCCTGTTGGTCCTGTTGTTTTATAAAGACCGTATTTTACTGTAAAGCTTTGTGTAGTAAAATTTGAATATTAGCACACTAAAAATTGTACTATTATTCTTAGGGATGAAAATCTATGGATGGCCTAGTATTAAAGAAGAAACTTGCCCCGTTCTCTCGAACTTCCTTGTCATCATTTGTGCACATACAGAATTAGCAGCTGTGGAAAGGATTTTGCCTTTATTTTCCTTGTACTGCTTTATATTTTTTCTGTAAATACCATATCAATTAAAAAAATGCTGATTTTTGTTGCAATATTTGCAGCATTTTATTTAATGCGTGATTCAGTCTTTTTTAGACGTTTGCTTAAAGTCCTTGCTTTTTAACTAATCTCTTCTGATATGAAACACCAGTATAGCTTCAGTTCAGCTCATCAAATGATTACCTAAAATTCCCCATTTTGTTAACTGTTCTTAGAAGGAATTCTGTCTGATTGGGTACTCTGTACTGAATTATAACGTGATTGCTTCGTGCACTTTTGAACACTTAAGCTGTTTACTGTGAAATGTTCCATGGAATACCTGTATTTAAAATGTTTCTTGAATATTTTTTGAGATTTATACAGTTTAAAACAGCTATTGTGTTGTTAGGTAGAAGCACAATAAGATATTTCGTGAGCTATATAATATTACGTAGATCTGAAAATAGTTGCAGGCATTAAAAAAATTTCTATTTTTTTTTAAATATACCTTATAAATATATGAACTTTGTAGAAATATATTAATCCTAAAATTTTTATAAGTATGCTTGAGAGCAGACTGGATGTGAAAAAATAAATAGAACTTAAAGCAATATTGTAGATGTGTGATCAACTTTTGATATACACAAAAAAATTCTAACTTAAAACATTAGTTTCCCTCTCTTTGTCTCCTGCTTTACAGTTTCAGTAATTTAAATGAAGATGGTGCTTTGCCTGGTAATCTTTTTCAAAGGTGTCATAAATTCCTCAGAATTATGCATGAGTACAGTGCACTGATATTGAGATTGTAGCTGACAGGATAGTAACTTTAACTTGAATGAATGAGTAGTTTGCCTAGAGGACAGGGTATAAATTAGAAGGGATTTCCTTGAAGAGATCAAGGATTTCATCTTTCTAACTCAGTGTGCAATTTTTTTTTTTGAATATTTTAATATATATATTAGAGAGACATATTAGTGAGAATCATACAATAGGATTTGCAAAAAAAATATATTTATTAAGTCCTTACTGCCATCCCTGCAGTAGAAATACCCATGTATTCCATGTGTTCCATAAATAGACTTGAAGTTAATTAATATTTTAGAGCATGTCATGATGCACTCACAAATTCTTAGTACATTTTTAGTGCTAAAGCCAGTTGCAATATGTTTTGTCAAATTTGATCTGTATTTCTAAAGAATTTTCTTTCTCCTTACGCTAATAATCCATAATTAAAATCCTATTCTTAAATCACCGTCCTCAAACCAGTATTCAGCCCCTAAGAGCCTCTGGCATCCCTCAGGGCTAAGAGGACAGCAAAGTGTGAGGTTGCCTGCAGAGGATTCATGGCTGCTTGCTGTGTTTCTCTAGTGGTCCTCTGGGACTGGGCACTACTGCCAGAAAGCCAAAGGCTGTCATGGGCGGGGAGAGGGTTCTTTATAGTTTTTTCTTCTTCTTTGCTTAACTTTTATGGAATGGATTTTACTTAAGTGTATGTACCTCAGACTGTTGGTAAATTTTCTGCTGTCCCCTCTTTTTAACCCCATTACATGATTTATTCTGACATATGCACCAGTCACTTTCCTGTGATAGAAAGCCAGGATCTCAGCCAATTTATGGGGTTTTTTTTAAGAAAGTAGTAATTCTTATTCACCATTCTAAAAAATCAGCTGACAAATGTGCTAATGAAAACTCTAAACATTTAGAGTTTGTGTACATTTAGAATTGAATATTAAGAACATCCATAAAGTAATCTCTGTGCTTCAGTTTTCCTACATTTGCATTTGTGTTAAACATGAAGAATTGTGTTGTTATTCAAAATATAAATGATACTGAAACTGAGCACAGATTGTGGTGCAAATGCTTCTTAGTGTTTTGAAGAAACAGCAAGAGTCTTTGCAGCTGCTCTTTTCTGGAAAACAAACATTCTGCCTCACAGCAGAATAGTCTTTCAGAACTGGAATAAACAAATACACATTGTTCTGTGTGATGTTTAAAAGATGTTTCTGATAGAATAAGAAGACCATGAGTAGTGGTACTGAAGTCCTGCTGCATGGAACGACTGCCTGGCCTACATCTTGTGATTCATGGCATGGTCATAGGTTGCCATGAGTATTTGCAAACTTTTCTCTTGTCCCTTTGACTGTTTTTTCAGTGGATTTATGAAAAGGACACTCACTTAAAATTGTTTTGGAAAATGTGAAATTATCAGAAATTCGGCATAAACCAAAAACATCTGTTACAGGGAAAACACATTTTTTGTAGCATCACCACAAGTTTTGGTACTGGATGAGAGCAGTTAAGTGTTTCTGCTACATTACCTACTGTTCATCTTGCTCAATCCATTTTGTATTCTGTGAGTAAAAGCTGTGCCTCTTTTTTTTTTCCTCCATATTGCAGAATGCCACAACCAAGTGTGGGGATTTCCCATGTGTCAGTACTTGAAGGACGAAGGCTGGTGCTGTGGTCGCAATGCCAGGATGTCAGCATGCTTGGTATGATTCCCCTTCCTTTCTTTTTCCTGCTGAGAGCTTTGTCCAGATGTCACAGGATTCATTGTTTTTGGCTTCTTATCCTGAAGCCATGACTTTAATCCAAGAATCTACAGAATAACATCATTAATGTTGTAAGCATGATGAATTATATCTAAA
>VYZQ01041139.1:68756-82023 GCA_013400655.1 Mystacornis crossleyi | reverse complement strand
AAAAAAAAAAAAAAAAGAAATTTTTTCTTAGGTATGATAAAAGTGAAATCCAACCTGATTAATCTTGCCCACTATCACACAAAGAAGCGAATAGAAGAAACCTTGGAATTAGACATTTCATGTGCTAACTCTTATGTTGGTCCCAGTTCTCTGCCTTGGAAATGTTGCACAGAACCTATGCATCACTAAATTTTTCTTAATCTCATTGATTTATAGGGGGAAGTTCAATACCATCACTTTAATGGAATTTATTCAGTATGGAATATAGGCTATTCATTGAAGAAGGTGCTCCATGCAAAATATCTCATGCATTCCAAAGCCAGAATTCTGTCATAAAAATTCTCATGTTCCCCACACAGCCTGGGCCCACTAAATTTTGACCCAACACACACTCTCTTTCATAGCCATTTTAATTTTTTCTTGTTCTCCTNATGGGGATCAGGCCTTGAAAACTGACATATTCCTGCCCATTTTAGGTATGCCAGTATCTACACAAAGGTCTAGTCAAATGGTAGAGAGAAATGAAGATGGGAGAACTCTTTGGCTCCTTCCCAAACACATCTGATCTCTTTGGAGTACCTGTATCTTGGGCTGTTTAGCACTATTCTCCCACCTCAGTGCTGCACGTTCTGGACATTCAAAATTCAAGATTCACAGACACCTTCCAAATTCATGAGATAAATGCAGGAGAGTATCAAATAGTTGAAAACCCAATTCTTCCTCCCACCTCCTACTGTATTCTTGGCTTCCTTTTTTATTTGCCTTCGTATTTTTCAAGCTTCAAAATTTCTTATTCAGCCATAAAAAGAATAGAATCATTCTTGAAAAATTAAAATAAAACTGACGTATAGACGCCAGACCCAAGGAGTCTCAACTCCAAGTAAATCAGTAAATTTCTCAGGCCTCAATAAAACAACAACAGTTGGCAGCCCTGGAGCACTAACCATGCAACCTTATTTATTTTCTGTTATTTCCTTTTTATGCATGTGTCCAGAAAGCAACATAGCATGCTTACGCAGTGAAAAATCCTTGACTCTCCCGAACCCTCAGAGCGAGTCGTAGTAATCCCATTTTCTACTATGCAGCTGTAGAGAGACTGGATCAAGAGTCCAGCAATTTGTGTGCCTGAGTTAGAAACAGCCATGTTATGCTTCTGCTGCAATCAGCAATGAGGTAGGTCAGTTTCTTAAGACGTTTTGGGTTGTTCCAAACCACATATGGATAGGGCCAAGAACACTGCAGTCATTTTGACCAGCAAAATACAGATGTACCTCACCTTTACTCTGTGTCCATGATGCCATTACCATGTATTTGCTATCATATTTCAAAGCATATGCTTTTTTCCTAGCACGGACAGAGTTGAAAGAAGTTTTGTCTTCCCAGTTCTTCCTCGAACTTGTGCATAAGCATGCATTTCCTCTGGGAGAGAGAAGATATTAGAAGCTCATTTTATGCTTTGTCTGCTTTGCAGACATGAGGACTTTTAAAGTTTCACAAGTTGAAAGGTGATGCATTGATGGTAGAAAATGTCACATCCCTTGCAAGTGAATAAGCTAATGGTCGCTTCCCTAGGGCTCTCTAGCATTGGAAAAACCCCAGGAATTCTGACTGCTAGAAGTGAAATTACAGATGGTTGCTGAATTCATTTCAGTGGGTATGAGCATTGAGGGCAGGCAGTAAGGAGAATAGCACAACAGCTCTTTATTGCTTGCTAATAAAGTAGAAGTCAGCTCCAAACACTATTTAGCACAGAAGTCTCATAGGATGTAGAATGGAAGAATCCTCCTTCCCTTTCAACCCCCAAAATACTAAGGTAAAACAATTTTGGAAGTAAAGAGAGTGAGGAAAGGATATATTTTCTTTGGTAAACAGGAACAGCTGGAATGTGCAGTACCGTGTCTACGTAATTCAATCAGTCTTTCTTCTGGGGAAAAGAGTAACAATTTATTTGAGCAATGACCAGTTTCCAAGAGAAGTGTTTGGAGTACTTGAAGATAGGATTTCTAATTGTTTTTAGAAATGTTGCTGTAGTTTCTCTTCCTGGGGTACCCAAAGGCTGTTGACAAAACTGTGTAAACTGCTGTTTCTCACTGTGAGTTGGACTGTACTGGACTTATTCTTGGGGGATTAATTTTATTTCCTTCAGTTTCCACAAATCTTCCAGGTAAGTCCCTGACCTCCAACCTATAATGCATGTCTTTGTAAGGGAGAGAGAAAAAAAAAAAAGACTTGCTCTATAATAGCTTGTTATAAAATGTTCATGTCATTTTGAAATTCTTGCAGAAGTGGTACCAGGTAAAACATCTACTTCAAGATGTCTGCTGAAAGATGTGCAGTTCTGACAGTAGTTAGATAATCTTGGCAGCAATATTAGCTCTACTGCATCTTAGGCAATAGGCACTGGCTTCCCTTAGATGAAAATCCTACTGCAAAATCTGTTTCTGATCATGTTACTGGGTTTTGTTGGGTTGAGAATACGGCATCAGCCTGCAGTATGCAGAGCATCTTGGCACTGATCCAGCACAACATGTGAAAACCATGTTTCAATAAATATGTGTTTAATCCCCATTTTCAGTGGAGAAGAAAGGCCCTCATGATCTCTCAGCACTGAAACTTAAGGGTGTGGGAAACACAAAAGGTGAAAAGGCCCTTAAAGTATGGGAAAAAGCAGGTTTTTAGAAATGAAGCGAAAGAATTTAGGTCAGCTGTGGCTGCGAAAACTTGAAGTTAGAAGAAGATACAATTATATAGTAAGCAAGGACATTAGAACAATGGTTAAAGTTTCTAGGCTTGGCTCATACAGGTCTTAAGGCTGCAGAAAATATGCTTNAGAATGCTCTGTAAGCAGGAAGTCACGGATACCTGCTGCCACGTGAGCTATGTACCATCTCCTGTGTCTCAACTCTGTATATGAGACTGATAAAATAATAAACTCGCTCAAGACAACGTTGGTGCAGCTTCCCTGTCCCGTTTGTGGCAAGGGAGTTGAGGTAGCCATGCCAACACAAGGAAACAGTCCCACTGCTGTTGAGGACAGTAGCAAAGTGCTACATATTTAATGGTGACAATGTGGTCCAGGGTCTCAGCTTGCTATGTATATAAGGGACCCCAAATGTCACCAACATAATGGAGTAAAACTATCAATTAAAAGTTTTGTAGTACTTAGTTCTATCCAGCATTTATCTGGAAGGGGCTTATACTTTCCCATTTAAGCTGGAGATACTGTGAATGTTTAGATTGTGAGGGTTCATCTTAGATGAGGATGGAGACTACACTTGATTGTGTATTCTTGTGCTCTCAATGGGCACCTTTTTCTCAGCTGCCCTGAACAAATCCTCCTAGTTTCTGGGGCACTGGAATAAGTTCATGCTGTCAGAGTATTCCCAGATGTGAGCTGCCAACCTTTGTTTTGCACTGTCAAGTCTGTCTGAGATCATTAGTTTAAGTTCCAACTGAAAGAAAAAAAAAAAAGGAAGTTGGTCCTTCCTTCAATCAANTTCTGCTAGTAAGTTGTTTTTTTTTTTTTTTTTTTTTTTTTTTTTTTTTTTTAATCTAAGGGTAAATGTGAATGGTGTGCCTGGGCTGTGTAATTGAAATCTCTTGACTGAAGAACTCATATCATAGACAGAAATGATCATTTTGTGGTGAAATGAATGGGTAAATACCCAGGAGACTCACTGTCTATTCCTGCTTCAGCAACAGATGTCAAGAATGGTTTGAGATGTGTTACTTAATATCTCTCACCAGCCTGTAATATCCTAAATCCAGGGTGGTGGTGAAAGTGTTTGAAGAGCAGCGGTTATTTAACTCACTTGTTGCAAGTGCCGTAACAATGCAAAACGTTATTGCTGTTACTGAATTTATTTTGATATGTTGCTCCAAAGTAAGCCTGTGCAGAAAGAAATTATGTCATGAACTGGAAGGAGCTAATGGGCATTTCCTTTTCTTAGTCACTAAATATCCGCAAGGTCAAGTTCAAGTTATAAATCTTCAATTTAAATTCTGTTTCTATCTTATCATACGGATGAAGGCTGGACATTTGTCAAAGTTATAGCCAGATGCGTAAGTGCCATTGAAGGCTGTAGAAAATTAGTAGGTGCTAAATAGATTTATAAAAATGTTGAAACTCATTAAAGAGGTCACTGACCTCCTTATCTTTAAAGTTATCCACCAAATATCTGGGACATTTTAAAAATGAGCCCAAAGTCTCAGCTGTGGGAGATGTGCAGTTGCACAGTGAGAGTCAGAGGGGAAAGATTAAGAATCAGAGGGGGAAGATTGTAGAACTTCCTTAGATTTCCTTCTGGGAGGAATGTAACCACAGTGGTGACTTGCAAGGTGTGTCTTAGCTGTGCGTGGCACTTCAGGTCTTTCTGTCCTATGCAAACAGACTCCTGGTGAGACATGATCTGTACATGAGGAACTTCAATCTCCTTCCCTCTCCTTGTGTTCCTTCTTTCATCATGTGTCCCCCCTCTCAATCTTTTTTCCATGCCAGGTTGCAGGAGCTTCTTTCAGTTTCCACCACTCATACAAGCCTGAGGTCGCTTTTTCTGGGTGTTATCAAAAGCCTGCCCTGGGGGCTGAGTGCATTTGTTTCCATAAATTCCTTCTTTTCTTCTCTCTTCTTACAGTTCTGTAAGCAATACCTTGTTAGGCAGAAGGTTACCAGTTCCAGGACTGTGGGAAGTTGTCCTTTGGAAACATTGGTAGTGTTGTGATAAATTTATGGAACACGACTGGAGCCATGCTTTGACTTCAGCATAAACATTTTTTTGGTCATGTATAGGAAAACATTATTGCAGTTAAAAATACTTTAGTGTTTCACAATTGTGAAAACTCTTATGAAAAGGAACCAGAGTTATCTTGCAAAGACCACAAAATCCCCTTTTACTTTAAAAATCACCAGCAGCAGAGCGCCTGTATAGCCAAAGCTGAGTTGTATGAATACTACTTTCCTTGCTAATGAAAACAGAGCCCCTGAGTTTGAAGTCTTCTACCTAAACATTTCAGCCAGGGGTGGTTATTCTGTCTATGGCACTGAGAGGGTGTTATCAGTGTTTTACGCACACACATGTAAGTAAGGAGCAGCTCTCTGATGTTATGATCACACTGCTGTGGTTACAGACAGTCCAGGTTTCCTTTAACTGGAATCCCCTTCTAATAACTAGACAATTTTCAGATCGAAAAGAATTACCAGCCTGATCACTTAACAAATCATAGTAATTTCCTGGTTCAGTCAGATTTTTGAGCTGTTTTTTAGATAATCTTTAGTTCTTAACTGTGACATACTGAATCTAAATATCCAGAAGCATTTTATGATTCAGTAAGGGAAAGGATTTTTGTTTATTTCTTTGTTTGTTTTAACTAAAATCAACAGTTTTGATGCCATTTGCAAATGATTGTGTCTGGAACTGATTGAAAATTTGCAGTTAGGAAAATCTTTGCAGGAAATCAAGTTTTAGTGAAGCAGATATTTTTGAGTGTTATCTGCTTTCCATAAAAATCATGCATGTATTGTGGTAAGAACCGTGAACCATTGAAAAGAAATCCTGAAACACTGTGGATCTAATTGTTTTTTCAGTTCCAATATCTCCTGTCCTCCTGTGTGTGCCACGGTCCTGCACTCGGCTGCTTTCTCTAATACACAAGAGGATCATTTTACTCTTACTGAGACAATCTTTCTCCCCTTAAAAAAAAAAAAATAATGGTAATCAGAAGTCAGAGAGAGAGTTTTTTGAGTAGTTCTGCTGCTAAAGAAGCATGAGAAGTTGGGGGAGGTTGACAAACCCATGCAAAGTATGTCTAGGATTTGATTTCCAGAGCCTTGCTGGGCACCCGCATGCAAAATACAGTCAGTGGAGTGAGACCAACTCTCTCCAGTGCTTCCGTCTTTCCACTGTGTTTAAAGTGGCACCTCGTGGCTGTTGATATTCCCCCCCCTCTCCACTTGAACTACTGACAGGCAGTGAATTCCTTGCCTGGAGTGTAGCTATGTAGGGACTGTACTCAGAGGCAGCAGTGGACACTACCCAGATGAGAGACAAGAGGAAAGCACTGGAGGGTGGCATGAGAGGGACAGCTGAGGTTTTGACTCATCCTGGTGCTTTAGCGCTTATCTGATAAAGACAGTGTGAAGACAAGGAGACCTTTATGTCTTTGAATATAGTACTCAATGGAAGGTTTAATACAAAGCCAATCAAGAGAAATCGTGGTGGTATATTGAATATATTGCATATACGATTTTCTATAACTTACGTTTATGTTCTCTATTTTTAATTTCAGTATGAACTTCCCTTCATCCCATAATTTTTCATGTCTCCTCCAATCCCACATATGGTATTTAGTGAAATTTCGGATTTCTCTTTCTAGGGCACCTTTCCCCCTCTAGCAAGGCTCTGTGTGCATGTGGCTCTGGACTGAGCAATGCATCTGTTACTCTAATGCTTCATTTCAATTCGTTATTTCCCTCATCATATTCTGCATTATGCAGCTCCAGTTTTTTGCTGTCCTTTATATCACTTTCCACACATCTAGAAAACAGAAATTCAGCTTTTTTCTCCCTCTCATTTAAATATAACATGATAAATAAAGAAAGAAACACATACATAAATATATAAATAAAGTGCTTGGGAATCAAAGTTGGCCTCTGAAATGTTTTCCCACTTAAACTTTTTTCCAGCTTGAGTATAAAAGGTCCACTTGTGGCTCCTTTTTGTGTGTTTATTGCTTTGTGCAGCCAGATTTTGACAGAACCAGAACCAGCAAGTTCTCCTGCAATATTCATTAGACATTAACCTCACAAGAAGAACCCTTCTGAGAATGTACTTGAAGCTGAAAGGCTCCAATGGCTATTGCAACTCTTTTATTTGTTTTTAACTGGGGCACTGACATAGTTGAGAGGTTTCAGCATTTAGCTGGGTTGGGAAACATTTTCTCATGTTTACTTTGGAGGAGTAATAGGTTTCTTTCCTAGTGCTAAGGACAAAGTTGCTATGTCTCTCCTGCATTTGCAGAGATTAGGAGATTTGATGGTTTTACTTTGAGAATGCTAGTCCAAATATCCATCCCAGTGAGAACCAATTGCTGCAAAAGAAGACCCAGTACACAACCGCAGATAACTTGATAAGCAGATTATGTTTTTGCCCTTTGCAAAAGCAAGTTGCAGTGTACACATACCTGCATTTTTTAAATGTTTCTTTGAGTTGGAGGTTTGGGGTTTTTTCCCCTGTATGAACAGCCCTATCTTGTTCATTTAGTGCTGTTTGCATATAGTTAATATACCCTGCTGCTGAGGGAGGTTAAAGATAAAAGGTACTACATTTGTTTTGGTGTTAGAAATTCACAAGTGTTGTGTGAGTTGTTTGCTTTTGTTGTTGGAGGGGGGTTTTTGGTTTTTGTTTGGGTTGGTTTTTTTTTTGTTTGGTTTTTTTTTTGTTTGTTTGTTTTTAGTACCCAGGAGCAGGAAAAAGAGAAGTCATATTAAAAATAATGCAAGTTTCCATACATTTTATGAATAACACAGTTGAAGAAGAAATTATTAACTACCAGACATGCAATAAATGAAAGACTTTCTTATGGTATTCAGTATTCTTCATCTCAAGTGATCAGTGAACTCCACATGGTAACAGATATATTTAAATTGCACATGTAGCCTCTTTTTTCACCAGTGAGGGAAGCTTCTTAAATATTTGACAGTGTTGTTTAATACTATCAGAGAAGAATGTTTTAAATAAAACCCACAATTGGTTAAGTAGGAATATAATCCAACATTAAGATGGAAGCTGCATTCTTACATAAAGTGTTCAGGGATCTTCAGTTACAATTGCCAGAGATATCATTTTATTTCATATATGAAGAACAGATGTATCTTATCTTGCTGTCTCCTCTCCTGGTGATCTCGAATTTACCTCAGAAATGCAAAGACGACCAAATCATACACAACTTCACAGGTGATGAAACAAAAGCACAAAGGTTATCTTGCTTTCTCTCTCTATCCATCTATCTCTCAGCGTCATTTACACCTCTGTAAGCCATGTGTCTAACCTGGCTGTTCTGATTTAAAGCCCTCTTGCACTAAGCCACTTTACTGTGACATAGAAAAGGCACAAGGCGAAGTAGAATACAACCTTTCTTCTTCCAAATCACACAGATCTCAGGAGAAAATAATTTAAATAACCCAATTTAAATAATTTAAATAACCCAAATCTCTGGCCTCCAAGATCAGGTGCAAGAGCACCTTTCCTTCCTTTTGAGAGATCTGGATGCCTAAATGCCCATGAAGGATCAGGTAAGTGGCAATTTCACCTGATGTAACCTGGCAGCTAATATAAATAAATAAGAAAGAACAAACTCTTCTCCCAGTTTGAAACTCTCCTTCAAAGTCCCACATAAGTGGGAATATGTAGTGTAAGTGCAAATCAGAGATTTAATGTGATTTCCTGGTCCTCTCTGCAGATATAAGTGCAAAGGAGTAAAGGAGAAGCTTAAGCTGCTGAAAAATTCAAGGAGTTCCTGAGCGTTCAGACATTTCCCTTTTGTGGGATGGGAAAGAAGCCAAAAGCCTCTCTGAGCGGTGGTGAGAAATAATGGCTTGGTCCTTGTCTGCTCATGTGTGAAAGGTGCCTTGCAGAGGACCAGTGGAAGAAACCTGGAGCTGAGAGAAGGTGTTACTTTCCATTTATCATGGGTAAGGAGGAGACAGATGGGAAAGAGGAGGCATTTTCTGTGGGTTGATTAAAATTTGTTTTTGCAGAGGTAAAGAGATTTCCTTCTCCCTTTCTCCCATCCCCCCAGTATCTGTGGCTGTAATTCATAGGGGTGTGGTGATTTTGGGATGCAGTGCCATGGCTGATCTCTGTCTCAAGAGCGGCTCAAACCTGTCTCTCACATCAGAGAAGCTGCTGTGCTGTGTGCATGTATGTGTATGCATATGTGCAGTGTGAAATCCAAATTTAAATCAAGTTCACTTCATCCCATCTGTGGCCTTAACTTACTTGGATACTCTTCAAAACCTGCAAAAATGAATGCCTTGAACAAAGTTTCAAGTATCAGAGTAATTAGCTCTTTTTCAACCGGCAGGACATCCCCTTCCCTGAAAAATTCCCTAGAGTTTCAGCCCTGGGGGTCACCACTGTCACGGAGTCAGAGGACTATGATATGGCCAACCTCTCCAGCTATCTGGGATGGCTTTTGCCACCAGCTATTGCCTGTGCAAAGGAGGAGGATGGACGCACCATGCTGTTTGAAAGCTGCTGCATCTGCTGCCAGCGTGCCCTCTGCTCAGTGCTCCTCGAGGGATCTCTCTGAGTCACGCTTCCACCTCCAGACATGTGCAGGGCTCTCCTTGGGAGAAATGCAGAACAGCAATATTTACACACAGATGTTTTAATTTTAACAAGAGGGAGCCAGGTTTTCTCTTCTTCATGGAATGCTGCAAGCGCAAATGTTATCCAAAGGTGCAACAAAACATCCACAGTGTGCAAACATGCGTATGGGTCTCCAAATTGTGGGTTCTTTCCTGTGAAAAGCTTCTCCTGAGTCAAGCAATTTATCTGTGTGACTGTGGAGGTAATGGGGTGCCAAAGATTGTCCCATCTCCTAGAGCTCCTTTGCAGATGGTTAGATAGCTCCTTTGCAGCCTCTGGGAGGCTGTTTTTTTCACCTTGCAGACAGGAGTTAGTGGCCATCACCCTGTTTCGAGATCCTGTGTTCTGCGGCATAGGATGCCAGACGTCACAGAGTGGGAAAGAGGCCCCAGGGCTGTATTTCTACTCTGTGGGGAGAAATAAAGGGAGGAACAAGGAGCTGCATGGCAGTTCCTCAGCCCAGCTTTGGCAGGACTTCACATGTATGCTCTTAATGGCTGTGGCTGCATGTGCCTGCAAGGATTCACAGGCACGATTTAGCTCCCTTCCTCTGAAAATCTGACTCTATTTTTCAATTTAAATTTTTTTTTCCTTTGGGTATTGCATTTTATATGATATTGCTACCAATGCCAGATGACAACATTCCCCCCTGCCACTGTGAAATGAAATGAAGGAGAAAATGTGGAGACAAAAGGGAAAAAAATGTTTTGATTTGGAAGCATTTGTTAATGATTTCCCCTTTGGTTTCAGGCTGGAATGATTTTATTTCTTCACTGCTTTGTATATATCTAGGTACAGAGAGACCACATCAGGCAGTCCGAGTGCCTGGGATGCCATAATTTGACAAGACAAAATTGCAGGCATACTATTAGCATTCATGATTATCAAAGAGATGGTGGAAGAGGAATTGTCTTACTCTTACAATATGAATATATCTATTTTACAGCTTTTTCAAAGGCAGATACGATGCAATCACAAGTGAGGCTGGATTTTTAAGTTTTCCTGCCATTCTGCTCTATTTTTATCTGTCGCTTGAGACATCTTGTCTCTGGAAAAATCAAAAGAATTTTAAGATGAAAAAAAATTCTTGTTCACTTTTGAAATGGCCGCATATCTTAGTGTCAGTGGGGATGTTGCATCACTGGTAAATTCAGAATTTAACATACACATGGTTGCTTGCCCCGGGGGTTGGGAGGGAGAACAAGTTATTTCATCTGATACCATCAAGTGATGATTTATGGCCCACTATCATTTTTCTGACATTTATCTAGAGTTTTCATTGTTCATACCTTACAAAATGCCTATCGGGTTTCTCTCGCTCTTCTATAGGGACAGCAGAATTTTAAATAAGAGCACAATTAAATGGAAAGCTGAATTGTAGCCAGCAGGATGTCCAAAATAATCCAGTACACTGGGGCGCTGTGCAGGATTGATCTCCTGATGTTTCACTGGGGAGTGACTTAAAGCCAAGCTTCTTTATAAAGTTGCAGGTTTTTCATTGGAACCTCTCTTCCATTAGAGTGGTGAGTTGTGCCACGCTCTAAGTTGATATAATTAGTTCTGATGCAAAACAGAAGTTTGAGATTAAAAAAAAAAAATCTCTGGATTGTTATTTGTCTTTGTTAATGAGTGAGCCCTGATGTCTGTGAAAATTCCCACTTGTTTGTCACCACTTAAAAAAAAAAGTAAACCAAGAGCAAGGCCCTTTTAGATTTGAAAAAAATTACTGGCTACAGAGAGAAAAGGAGGGAGAAATTAATCCATACAAAGATGTGTAAGAGTAGATGATTTCACAAGCAACTTACGTTCTACCTCAAAACAGAAGCTGCCAAGAAATAAATTTCCTGATGCAAACTTAGTTAACTTTCCTACATAAAGGCACTAAACTCACTTACACACCTTAGAACTTCCACATTTTCTATATTTATTTCAAAAATGTTGGCTTACACAGTAAAGGAAGAAAAGTAGTACACATCATTCAGTGTAAATCGCATCTAGGGCACCATCTGTTTGTTTTTTTCAGTATAATAAACCAAACAAAAGGTAGGGCATCATCTTTTATTTTTCAGCCTCTGAGGTACAGTTTGGGAGATTAGTGTGCATAAAAAGATGGGCCTTTGTCTTTACAGAGGTGCAGCATATTTTGCCATATATTTGAGGGAGAGGAAAAGTGAGGTGGGGAAACCTTCTCCAGTTCAGATTTAGACCTCTCCAATGGAGTTGTCTGTTTGAGAAGCAGGCAGTCTTGAATCCCTGCTTACTGAAAGAAGAGGATCAAGAACCTCTAGAGTGCAATTCATCTCTTTCTCAGGTGGATGGCTAAAACAGATAATATGAAACATGCCTTAGTAGAGGCAATTTCTCCCCCACTTCCACAGGGCTCTTGATTTGTGACCAAAGATCCATCCATCCATCCATCCATCCATCCATCCATCCATCCATCCATCCATCCATCCGTGTCATCCTTTAGCACATGACTTTATGATTTCAGCATAGGCTAAGTGTCCGTTAAGTCAGATGTCAGAACTGTTCATGGCTGTTTAGTCATGAGACCAATGGCTACAGCGGGAACCTGCCAGATCTATCTCAGATGGTGAAATCAGAACAGCAGAGGACTAAGAGGGAGATAAATTACATCTCTGTGCTTTGGGGAAGAAGTCTTAGTTTCAAAGGAAGCAGCTATCTTCTATCTTATTTCTGGTAGGTGCAGATCCAGTGAATCATGATAAAGACAGAGGTGAATTTGGCTTCCTTTTCAAAAAAAAGTATTTTATGAGTTTTCCCTGGATTAGTTTTTATATAAATAAATAAATAAAATAAATTGATGACAGTACATGACCTTGTTGTGTTCCTTGGTGCTGTTGGAATAGAAAATCATTTATGTTCTTTCCATGCTGAGAGTTCACTCAAGACTTTAAATTGCCATTGTCATCTAAGACTTAGAAATTAGGAGAATATCCATCTAAAGGTGCCAAAAAGTGGGAGGGAGATAGGATCCTAAATATTTTTCTTTCAGTGGCAGCTAAGGAAAAAGAGAGTTCAAAAAATGGGCCATAGCCACATCATAGAGTCTGTTGTAATTTCATCTGAGTATTAAAAAAATTTTAAAAGTAATTTTCAATGACAAGCTCAGAAACAGGGTTAGTACATTTCATTATATGGGATCTAATCAGTCAAATGGCCAAGGTTACGGTGCTGTGATTAATCACCTCACTTGTTGCTGAGTGCTCATGTCTCTGCCTAGTGCTGATACAGATCAGCAGCCCCTGATGTTCAGCCACAGCTCCCAAGATTCACTTAGGATTCTCAAACGTCCAGCAGTTTTGGGCAAGAAAAGCAGCATGGACATCTGTCAGGTTTTATTTAGGACCATGTAAACTTGGATGTACCATGACATGGGGAATTCACAGATTAGAAGCCTTTTATAGGCATCAAGCTTGTCTATGTAAACCTCTGGCAACCCCCGTTTCTCCTGCCCAGGTTTGTGAATGGTCTTATCTGTTGGAGCATTCTCTACAAGATAAAATGATCTCAACTTTGTGGTGCCAAACCCTCTGGAGGGGAGATGCCATATATAAGCTCCACCAGTACCATTTAAGCTCAATAATAATTGAGGCCCATCCTATCACATGCCTGGGGTTCAAGGCATGTGATTTTTATCCTGTGAAAGCATAGCAAATCTATGAAATGAGTGCACGTGTCAAAATGGACCATCTTGACCAAATTCTTACGCATTCCTTTAACAAGTGTCTCAGATGCATGTCCATCACACAACCGAAACTGATCTCTTGTGTGTCAGGACAGGACTCGATCAGGCTCTGTGAGAGTAAGTGCACCAGTTTTGTGCATGTGGTCCAATGCCCACAACCACTGCTGTGTGCCTGGCTGGATGGCTGGAT
>VYZQ01041139.1:56221-68549 GCA_013400655.1 Mystacornis crossleyi | reverse complement strand
TGGCTGGATGGCTGGATGGCTGGATGGCTGGACGGATGGATGGATGGATGGATGGATGGATGGATGGATGGATGGATGGATGGATGGATGGATGGATGGACGGATGGATGTACACACTCCATGTGTTGAGTTCTTGGCAACACGTGCCAAGAGACACTCTGGAGGAATGGATGAATCTACAGTCAGGGAGTTGAAGAGACTCTGCAGAGCCCTCAGGAAACAGAATGATGAGGACCAGGCTGAAGCCTGCCTAAGTAATTAATCTGTTTTGCAGCTCAATCCCAGGTACATATCAGAAGCTGATTAGAAAGAAAGCAGCTGGCCTTGGCTCTGGGGAGATGGTTTGGCTCTGGCAGCTTTGTGGTGGTACTACTGGAGGCTGCAACACTGCTTGAGAGTGAAGATTCAAAATGTTGAAGTCCTGGGATGAAGTGGAGAGGTATTTCTGAAATTGCTTTGGCAACTGAGTCAGTTATTGATTGATACTTCAGATACCCAGGGAAAGACCTGCATCAGTAGTTGGGGGCATGACATAAATCCAAGGACTAGCTACCTACACATCTGGAAATATGAGTCTTTTTTTTCTTCTTTTTCCCTATTTTAACCCAGAACAATTGATGCTCATATTAGAAATCCTGATAGAGGCTTGGCTTTACTCATATTCCTGAGACTTGACAAATTGCTTTACACAGGCTATGGAAAGTGCAATATCTCAGTCCCCAACCAGGCTGCAAAATTTCCTGGAGTTGAGGCCAGAACCAGCCAGTTCATCATCTAACCTGACCTCTGCTATACTTATCCCAAGCTAGTAAGCTTCGTCCAGTTTCCACCACACAGTCCCAGTAACTTGGCTTAGAATAAAGCAGTTATTTCTGGTCTGGAGGTGAATGACTGCTGAGTTAAACTGTGTATGATCAAGATTTTCCTCTTTTCTCAGTCGCTAAGCAATGCTGATATATTTTGCTTCATTCCAAAATGGAATGAAAGCTATGTGTTTGTTTAAATAATATCCATAAAACTCCCTTTTTTAAAAAAAGACCCAACTATCCCAAGCTTCAAGCAAAACATTTAATATAAAGAAAACTGAAAGGATTTGTTTTGATAACAAAATATAAAGCATTCAGTTTTTTCTTCACTTGCCTAATGTATAATACCGAAGTTAAATGGGGAAACAAAATATCATTGAAGGTCAAAACGTTGTGTTCCATTTTTAAAGTGAAGTCACACCGAAATCAAGATGTAGCATTTAGATGTAGACAAAGATAACATTGAAGTCTTTTAAATCTAGGTGCCAAAGATAATTAGCTGGCCTCCTGCTGAACTTGTATTTTGGATAAGAGAAGATGAGTCAGAGATCAGGAGAACCTGCTTTTCTATGCAATATAGGTAAAGCTGAAGTGGAAATTACGTAGATAAGCTGGCCCAAACCTGGGTGCTCCGATTACTTGCCTTAATGGTATTTTTGGATAGTAACCCAATCACTGGAAAATCCCTCATCAGTCCATCTGCTGAGCTCTCACATGAGGAGTTCTCAGAAGTACAGGAGCCTGTGGTCATTTGGCATAAAAATTATGTAGGTGGCAAAACTCCACAGGATTTTATTGTGTGATGCTTTCCCTTTCCCAGTTAATGTGATTTCCTTATGGGTCAAAAGGTTGAATCATTTGGTGGTTAACAAGGATGGTGCTCCAAACACATCCAACACGTTGCCATTTGGTCTGTGGCCTAGTCCCTATTGTTTTTCTTAGCCTGTTGACTCAGCCAAAATGGTGAAACTGTCCTATTGCAGGGAGCTCAAGATTTAGGGCCTGTATCCAAAACAAGTGCTGCTGACAGGCTCTCATATCTTCCTTGATGAAATGCAGATTATTAGCAATAAGTGTCATGCAAGGAAAATTCATTCCCCAACCTGATTAATTAAAATGTAGCATGTTATGTAGCATCAGAGGACTGCAAATATTTCCAAGAAGGATGTACTTTTTTGAGAATTTACATATACCTAGAAAATTGAGGCCATATCTTCATACTTAGCTTTTACAAGGTAAATCTCAACATTATTAGCAACCAGACAAGAAGTGTCATCATAAGTCAGGGTTTTATTCGAAGTTCATCTTTCCTGAGGGTTGTACTAAGTTATTCTTTAAAGGGGTACATCTCACACCAGGAAATCACTCTGAAAAGGCACCCCGGGAAGTTCTTCTGCTTTGTTTCTTGTTGGAATATTGGAATTTATGCAAATTGAACACTTTATTTCCCACAAATCTGCATTTAATATTCCAGCTGCCACTTAATTCAGTTCTGACTGCAAAGAAAGTCAGTCCTGAATAGCATCTGAAGATGCCTGATATATGTTTCATATGAAACCATTGTAGTCACTTTAATGATTTTTCAAAGAATTATATATAATAAACTGGCTGGCAATGAGTGTTGGCCAGTCTAGAAAGTCAATGTTTCACTGAGAGCCAGCAGAAATGAACAAAAGAAGGGCATTTTCATAAAATGTGCTTGTGCTTTATTGCAGATAACACCTGTGCACTATGTTTAAGTTGAAATATTTTTTTACCATATGAACAAAACCAGCAAATGCTGTTGGAGAATTTCCCTTTCATACAGGTGGCTCTGCTGCTATGCTGCTGCTCTTTGATTTAGAGTCTTATCCAGAATTGAGCTGTCAACTGCAAATCAGAAACACAGACCCATGAACACTGATCTGGGCAAATTTGGGGGAAGGAATCATGACCTACTCCCTGGTGCCCTTGATGTGTGTTTTTGGTCGGTAATTAGACCAACACAGACTGTTTCCCTCTGTGTGGTGATGCAGCTCCATGGGCAGGCTAACAGTGGGTGAGATTAGACCTGCTGTCCTGCCAGTCCCAGCTGTTCTCCTGGCCTTGGGGAAACCCAAGCACCGAGAGCGTTTTGAGACTGGTGTTCAAGGGGAGGGTGAAGCCCTGTTTAAGAAGTGCCTGCCTCTCTGTAGGGTCTCTATGAGGAGTATAGGCTCTTTAGTCAAAGATTTAATTTCTGATTGGGTTGGTTAGAAAGGGGCTTGGATTCTGAGTACGTGCCTGACAACAGTATTCTCTGGGGCTCTTCACTTACACCCTGATCCTCTAAATATTTTGGACTAGGAACCACCAAAGGAGTAGCTGGATGAATGCCAGTGTGCTATTTGCTGATGTAATTTGCTTTTTTAATTGAATTCCATTCGATGAAACCTTATTCCTTTTGTTGTGCTAAAGTATCATATTGCTGGACACATCCATACAGATAATTTTCAACTTGTTAATATGACACGAGGATTTCCTGTCTGAAGTAAGTGTAAATTAAATTGTTCTAAGTGAAAGAAATCCATTCCCCTACATGAGCTCAGTGCAGAACATATTCACTTCTGACTTTCCATTTATGGTAGCTGCTCAGTTTTTCCAAAGCTTGTCATATATAGGTCACAGAATAATTTATGAGAGTGAGAATATAATTTTTCCATGTAGAAATGTAAAGCACTATCACAGGCTTTTACCACCTTAGTAATACTCATTCAGAGAGTAGAGAGCTCACGTTTCTGAATTTTAATATAAGGGTCCTGCCTACTATGTGAAGCAAAGCCTCAGGTGGTGCCTGATGATATATGAACCATTTATTGATCTTCCCTAATGGGATGAATTTTGCCTATCTGAATTAGTGAAGAGCAACACAAATTTTAACTCAGTGTCTCATCTGTGCATCTAATTTTAATTTCATTATTATCAGCAGTTTGGAGTCTGACTTGGTTTGATATTAACAACAAGTATTTGTATAGGAGTCTCCCTAATTAAACTGAAATGTCAACTTTATGCCTCTATGTGATTTTATTTTCTAATTTAAAGTTCTGTTCTACAGGAAGTGCTTTAATTTAAATGACTCTCTTGGGATATATTTATTTATTTTGTGCATTTCAAATAAGTTATTGACTTTGAAATAAACAAGACATGTAATGGAACTATATTGTCTCAAATGTATGAAGTGGAAGTTGGAATGTTGCAGAAGTGCAGACAAGGGGTGTCTCTAGTCCTGACCAAAGGGCAGCTCTCCAGATGGGCTGCCGCAGGCTCCATAACTCCACAGGCTATGAGGCTGGGGATTTTAGGGCTTCCTTGCTTTGCTGCTGAGAAACTGTAGAGATTAGATAGGGAGCCCATAGATTTCTTTTCTAGCAGATGATTTTTAATTATTGGAACTTTTTTTCCTGAATTTGGATAGAATTTCTACATGTCTGCATGCCCCCATGAAATATGGTGACCTTTCAACACAAAGCTCTGATAAGCACATGCTTAACTGTTTTTTGAATCAGGACTACACAGTTTAAGGCTGAAAGAGTTGGGACTGCTCAGCTTGGAGAACAAAAGTGCAGAGGAATTTTATCTATAAGTATTTGACGGAGGAGATTAAAAGACAGAGTCGGACTTTTCTCAGCAGTGTCCAGTGAGTGCACAAGAGGTGATGGGCCTCAACTGAAACTCAGGAAATTCTGTTTAAACATGAGAAAAAAGCTTTTTCACTGTGAGAGTGGCCAAACTCTGGCACAAGTTGCCCAGAGAGGTTATTTAGACCATTTGAATTATCAAAAGAGACATCTGGACACAACCCTGAGCAACCTGCTTTCACTTACTCTGCTTTGAACAGGGAAATGAACTAGTTGATCTCCAGAGGTGACATCCTACTTCCACGATTCTGTGATGCTGTAAAACTGCAGGGGATCTTAGTCCCTCCTCAACCTTCCACAGCTGGGGTTGCTGCAGGAAGGGGACTTTTTAATCTGGGAGCTGATGTTCAGCCTTCACAGCCATTCCAGCGTGATGCAGATGATGCACTGCCATTGCTTTCATGACAGGTTTGAAGTGGGGTTCTGTGCCTCAAACATTAGATCTCCTTTTCAGTGGGGAATATTTTGAAATCCTCCATGGTTCTACCTTAAAAGAGAAAAAATATTTGAAATACTGGCCCCAGACAGGTCAGTGGCAAAATTCCCAGCAACGTTAGTGGATCCAAGAATCCACCAAAGTCAAAGTACTTGTAACAGCAATGCATCCAATGTGTCTGAATCTTGTTTACAACCTTCTGGAGTATCTATCTTTGACAAACAGCTTTGCAGAGCATCTGAGTGTCTAACTGCCTGGAAGCAGAGCTATTTGCAAGTGATTACTGAGGACTGTTTTTAAAAATGAAACAATGCCATTCACAGTGGGACTATATTTATAGCTGTAAGAAATGCACCAGACATTAAAAAAATTACAAACTTTTCCATTTTTGCACAACTGAGAGACTTACATAAGCAGCTTGAGAAATCTAAAAGACAACTCCAATATAATCTTAAAAGCTGGATTAATAGTTTTATTTTTATAGATGCAATATTAATAACTGGTTAATATTGCATCTTAATAAACAGTGGAGGAGTATATATATTGAAAATTATTGTCTTGGAAAATGTATCTTTGTTTTTCTTGCATTTTCTTGCCCAGTTGGGCATGCTGGGCTTGCATGCCCAGCCTTATTATACTAGGTTCTTGCACTAAGTGTTTCTGAGAAAATTACTATGGGATGTATTAATCCATTTTTACTGGTGAGATTAGTTGTGTTTTCAAATTGGAAGTTTAGAGATGCAGAATTTGCATATATATGACCCTTGCATGTGCAGTGATAGTGCACATGGGCATTCACCACAAACAGTTCAATGTAGTGTAAAGTCCTGTCTTAACTGGGAGCATCCTTTGGTTCAGGGTCTTCAGGGCCCAAAAGTGGGGTGCTTAATGCTTGTTAAGAGCTGAAAAGTTGTCCCGGAAATACCTAGCCCAAGCATAACCCAAATGTACTCTGCACTGGAAATTGTCAAGCATTTGCTAGATAAAGCTACAGAGAGGATCCTTACCTGAAACATAGCAAAATTAAGTTGTTTTCTTATCTTTTAATTTTGTGATAGTTTATTACCAAAAATTTATTAGGAAATATTTAAGAATAATTGGCATTAGTATAGGTAAATATAAAAAATGCATAAAAGGTGAAGGTCAAAAGCAGTGGAAGTTTAGTCACAGTATTAATTTCTTGCTTCAACACAGTGAGCTCTTCTGTGGCCTCACAGAGCAGCCGCAGGGACTGTGTCTGCAGCCCCAGTGCAGTCTGCCCACTTGCCCCTACAGCTCCTCCAGCCTGGGCAGAGCAGGCAGACCCCTTCATCTCGCTTGTCTGTGTCATTTCAGCAACAGAAAGAGGCTTATTCACAAGCAGAGTCAGGTGCTTTCTGTTTCACTTCCACACATGCAATATTTATAAAATTTTAAATTAAATAATTTGTTTGCACAATGTTCAGAGAATTAATCCCGTGTTAGAAAAATTCAGCCTTTTCCTTTCTGCCTTCCCCATCTCCTTGAGAAATGTTCATAATGCTCACTCCAGGGTTTGGAGTGGTGGGGGATATATTTTGATAGATATTTTCTTGAGCAAGATATTGAACATCCATAACAATTTTTCACAGTTATTAGATTTAGCCATTTCCAAAGAACAAAGCAGAGGATTAATTTCCTAGCTAATCTGTCTCCTTTTTAATATGTTCTGCCATATTTTTCAAATCCAAATTTTAGAAACAGCCTGCAATCCACCCATGTTCTCTAAGTAATATCTGTAATGTTTTTCCTTACAAAGAGTGGCAATGCCAGCAATTGTTCCTTGGCTGTATTCCCAGCAAGTATAATTTAACAGGTGAGAAATAAAGTATGTGAGTGAGATAACAGTGTGATACTCTAAATTTAGATGATATGGAGGGCGTTTTTGTAAATTGTAATTATTCTTTCTGTTTTTCCTCAGTAGGCATGGAAAGTCTCAGTGTCATCTTCATTAAAAATGAAGAAGGTTCTGGAGTTTGACTGAAAAAAAAGTTCTATCTTTTTGCAAGTTGTGATAAATCAAAGCACAATTTTTGTTTTGGTTTGTTTGTTTCGCAGCCTTCTTATGAAAGACAATTGCTTTGGAGCTAGTGTTAAGAAAGATAGCCAGGAGCCAGGGTGTTACTGTATATTTTGCTTATAGATCGTACTTGATTAAATACCCATTTTAGCTAACTGAACAGTTCATTTCTTCTCTGCAAGAAGTCTGGTGGAAGGTAGTGAAGACATTTAATTTTCTGCCTGAACTCAGCTTGGACAGATCTAAGAACACTAGGTCTATGCAGTACATTCTGGAAAACCTTGCCACTTGAATGCGTTTTTTTTTCACCTTTCTCTGTTTTGATGAAGTCACTGGCTGTGTGCTGGGATTCTGTGTTGATTCTCAATTTTCTCAAGTCCTGGTAATGGTATTTTGGACAAGAGGAATTTGGAAAAGCGCAGCGCCTGTTGTGGTGTACTGATAAATGGGCAGTTGTTAGGTTTCTATGGAGGTGTGCACCAAGGTCATGTAGCCAGTAGGAAATCTTGTTTGGGTGCCTCTTAGGCTAAGTGTCCCCAGAAGTTCAGATCCTTTTCCATGAAATCAAGAAGTTCCTTTTAGTTGAAAAGGCACGTTTTGAGGTACAACAGACGATTCTGTTGTAGGTAACTGATAAAGCTAAAAGTAGATTTAGATGTGATGGATTTAGGATTCTGGAGCTGCATTCCTAAATAGGCAACAAGGCTACTTACCATCAGGACAAAACTTGATGTTAAGACACAAAGACTTACACTCCTACACCCTGTAGATACTTTTGGATGTCTTATCCATTGACTTCATGGCCAAGAGTAATTATACCTTGTGGTTTCTTTTGGAAGTCCATTGGCTCAATGGCCAGAGTAATTATGTAGCAATTGTAATTATCAGATTTTGCCAAAATATTAATATAGTCTGCTCATAAAGAGAAAATGATCAATGTTTTCTGAGACAACAGTCTATCTGATCTTACATAAAATGCTATCCAATCCTGTATGTAAAATGCTAATTGTCATTGTGTTGGAGAGGGAGTAAAATCTCCAATCTTCTGCATCGCTCTATCAGTTCTATTACAGTGAAAGATAGGAAGTAGCTCTTTGTGAGGTGTATCTGTTCATTTCCAAAGGCTTTTTGTTGCAGAATTGGAAATAAAAAGAGTCTCTAAAGGATTTCTCTCTAAACTTGTTTCATGTGTCTACATTTTTGTTAATTTATTTGGAAGTAAGTTTTTAAAGCCAAATATTATTACGCTATAATGGGAAGTACTGAGCTTCTTTGATTAAAGATATGTTACTACTTGGAGACTATAAAAAAAAAATTAAGCATCTCAACCTTGGATTTTGAATTGAAACGTGTAATGATCCATGTATTCTCTGCTTTGAGTAGCCTGTCGATCGATATGGATTTCAATACTCTTATATTTTAATAGCTCCCTTTCTTACCTTTTGTTAGCATTTGTCATTTTGATGGTCTCCACGGCTATCTTAAAACCTAAGTATCTTCTCAAAATTTTATGTTGAGTATAATAATAAAACTCAAACAACAGGAAGTCATAAAACTTATATTCATGTTTTCTTTCTATTTTAATGAGCCAGAGTTTGATATTTTTCTTTCACCACTATCTCTTTACTTCAGGAGTGATCCCGATGGTTTCAGTAAGAATGCTGGGAGAACAGAGTAGTATTTAGTCAATAAAATAAATTCAGAATGCATCTATTATGCAGTATTATGTATTCCTATCATAAGCATCTTTTAAAATAGGAAGAGAGAAAAAGTTATAGAAAAATTCTATGATTCTAAACTTCCCTTCATATTCATGGACAAGCTAAGGGATAACAGAGAAGTTGGTCACTAAAACAGTGTTTTCAGTATTAGTCATCTTTTACCTTAAAAAGAAAGAAACAGTTGTTTAGTTTCAGCCTCTGAACTCTTCTTTCAATGATGGCTGCCCAGTCAGTTTACAATATCAGCAAGTATATAGTTATACAATTCATCACAATTACTGAAATTAGATATAAGTAGAATTATATGACTTAGCATTTCAGAATCCTTCAGCTGAGTTTTCTATATACAATACCTGGTTGTATGCCAGGCTGAGAAGAAGGTTGGATCAGAGATAAACTAATCTGTGAATATCTTGGCAATGCTTCTTTATTGCCTTCAACCCCGAAGAAATCAGTTTGTAGATTCTACAGTTCCATGAAAACATCTTAATTAGAGAAAAAGAAAGGACCTGAAGCTTTGAAAATACACAGATTGACACTACTGTGGATTTTGACCATGATGCTCGGTGTCGGCGATTATTTTTGTCAGTGGCTAAAGAGAACTGTGTTGTAAGCAGCTTGATCAGTCTTTGCAGCTTTCTGTAGGTGGTTACACTTTATTAGCTGGCAGGACAATGGCATGTTTCCCTGAGAAGGAGCAGAGAATATAAATCTGCCTGCTGACACTCCACAGTGTCGTCTGGAAGAAAAGCAGCGTGTAACCACCTCTCCTCTGCAGTGCTGGCCATGAAGGGTTGAGATCTATGCTTTTACAGGAACTGGCTGTGAGAATATAGTGAGCTGGTTTATTGACCTTATTGCTCGTCTCACTAAATGATCTTGTCTTATTGTAAACTTCTAAGTCTTACATCTACATAATTCTGTCAAAGTGTGGCTCAGTTTTGCACTTGGTCATGCAAGTAAGTACCATGTAATAATTACATGCATTAAATGCCTCATCTAATACCTCTGATGGATGTCTGACCTACCAAGAGGGTTCATCTGGACTCTGGTCTGCTACTGACTTCCATGTAAAGGTCTCCCAAAACTGGGCAGGTCAAGAAATTTTATTTAAAGCTTTTGGGGAGGAAAATGAACTGTTGCGCCTACCAAGATCAACTGTTCCCTCTACACGCATGCCATCATATTACTCCTTATGACAGGAATTTTAGGCTAAGATATATTCCATGGCAGGGATTTGGGCACTGCTGGCCTTCCCCTACCTGGACAAGCTCTCCTGGCTTCTTCACAATTCATATATTTGTGTCACAGCTCACAGCAGATATGAGTGAAGAGAGTAAATATTCATATTGCTTACCACAGAGAAAGCCGAACTGTCAAAGGAAAGGTTAAATGGAACTTTACCTGAAACTGCAAACATCAGTATGCTAAGGAGCTCCAAAATAAAGTAATATGAGAGATAATGTTGTTTATCCAGGAACGAAATAAGCAATCTACTGACAGCAAGAAAGAGAGAGGAAAACAAACATTTAATATACAGAGGAATCAAAATTTCTTCCTAGAAATCACTGTCAACTTGGCTCACCTAATAGGTGAAAAAGTACTGCTGTTTAGGGACTGAGTTTCAGGAAAGGTCCTGAGGCATGTGTAGGTGAGACTCTCTGCATGAGCATGTTCACTGAAAGCAGAACAAGCGATATAAAGCTGTTTACTTTGACGAGTTATTTGTGCACAGGTTTGTTTTCCCAGTCTTGATATTGGAAGGCGTCAGCTTATCTCTCACTCTTCACGTCTCTGTTCTGAGGTTTTCCTGTCATTTTTTGACATGACAAATGTGAGTTGCTCTGGTAAGTCAGGCTCCAGCTATCTGCCTTGTGCAGCTGCCCCAGATGGCCAAGCCTGCACTGGCTGCTGTCCTGGGGATGGACGTGGTGTCTCTGCTCCTCAGCAGTGCTGCCAATGGCATTGCTTCCAGGCTTGTTGCCCCACTGGAAAGGACAAAGGGAGCTGACAGGAGTTTGTAGGCTGGAAAAGTGCGTAGGTTTCCTGTTGCTAAGCATGCAGTGAAGAAAGAGGGGGGAATTTGTGGGTATATTTTTGGCAGTCAGCTTTAAGATGTAAATAAACTTTTAAAAATATATAGTTTCATTGAAGGTCTCCAGTCTGACTTTCAGCCATGTGATGTGAGGATGGCGGCTTTTTGGGTGTGTCAGTCTGTAATGAATCCAGTACTGGGGTATAAACCCACTAATATCACTGCTATAACCAGGGAAGGAGTGGCTAAGTGACAAAGGAGCTAAAGTGGCTGCAGGCCACCTCTGTATGGAGATGGATGTTCACCTGGTCCTTGGGTGGAGAAGAAGCTGAAGGGCTGAACCTGGTCCCGCTGTGGCTGCAGCTGATGGCATGCGTCCTGCTGGAGTGGTGGTGAAGCCTCTCTGTAATGACCAAGCGTTTGTGCATGTTTCAGTTGTACCATTTCCATCTTCAAATTTTTCCTCTGTGGGAGTAAACAAACCAAATGTTTCTGTGTGTGAAAGTGGATCAGCTGCAGTTAAGAATGCCTGCTGCACCAATAGCTACAATTAAAAGCAGATTCTTTTTATGAGTGGGAATGTCTAAGAAGTATCACCTTTTAGGTATATTTACAGCAGTTTATTTTACCATTACAGATACAAAAGACATACTGAGTAAGTTGGTGCTAAATAGAGTTATAAACCAGACAGAAACCTCATGCAAAGGGCTGGCAGCAATACCTCAAAACCCAATCTATCCAGAGCTTGAGAGCCAGGCAAGTAGACAGCACATCTAAGGACAAGCCAAACACCCATCTCCTCTGGGTGCTCTCCTAGAGTATGTCAGCTGCTCACTGTCCATATGCACCACAATCCTCCACCTGACTCCCTTCCCACCAGCATCTCTTGCCCCTCAGGGCAAGAGGTGAAACAGGTTCCTGTTCAAGGGCCCCTGTGTTTTCTCCCTTCTTCATTCAGTTCCACAGTTGTCTTCCTGTGCCTAATATCGACAGTCCTTTCCTTAAATTGCTGGAGGGTTTTTAGCTGCTGAGGCGCATGGTGCTTGGTGGAACAGGGTACCGAGGTCTGTCTGGGAAAGTCAAGCTCTCTTCCTTACTCCCCAAGTGATCTGTCCACCCAGTGCTCCCATTTGCCTCGTGCTTTTGTTTCTTATCTTGGGCTGATAACTCAGAGAAAAGAGTGCTTCTAAAAAACATAGTTATTCCAGGCCTATCCTAATGGGTCCTTGGAGCTATGGAAGCCTTGGCCTTCAGAAGCTACAGAAATACCGGAAATAACAGTCTTTCCAGCTGCAACTGGAAAAAGTGCAAGTTACAAATACTTTTATTAAGGTGACTGATTTCCTACTTGACAAAGAGCTGACTGGTGAGCAAGCACTCTCTCCTTGGAAGAGCTACTCTCTACCAGCAGTGAGCAAAACCAGCTGTCAGCCAGCTATCAAAAAAAAAAAGAAAAAAAAAAGACACAAATTTTTTACAGCACAGCCTTACACCATTCAGGGGAAAGGAGGGAAGTTATAAATGGGATGCTGAAGTCTAGATGTTGGGGGTTTAGGAGGTTTTCTTTTTGTGTGTGTGTGTGTTCTTTTCTTTTCCTCTCAAAGAATTTTTCCCCATGTTAACGCACATTGCTGGG